>OMLB01028525.1:26002-52653 GCA_900302555.1 Myripristis jacobus | reverse complement strand
CATGTGTGCTGGGTGAGGAGAGATGTCTTGACAACACTGACCAAAGGGTCAAACACATTCCAAAGCGCCAGAAAGTTCAATGTTGAACATCAGGGTCAGCCCATTACATGGAGCCCGCAGACAACTTTCTGTCAGCAGACTCATTCCCGCTGTCTCCTCCATGATATGTTTGCTAGCAGGAAAACAGAATGTCTCCGCTGATTAGAGTTTCCAATTATTCATTACATTAAGGGTAATTTGGATTGAGTTGCTGTAGCAGTACAGGCCTTGATCAGCTCTGCTGGTTTGTTCAGGGCCAAGTGACAGTAAGAGGATCTCCATGCAGAGCCGTACAGGAAGTGAAGCGTGAAAAGCTCCACTGTGCAACAAAAAGAGCCTTGAGCTAAGCAGAGGATTGTACATTTTATGCTGAAGGTCAGAGCAGCTAGGCTGCTTAACATTTTGTGATACAAGTTGAGTAAAGTTTAGTCTAAGATTTTCCTTATCTAGTTTCTTTGAATTGGTACAACTCATAAGTGATGTTGTTTCTTTGATGCAATACACTCTGTTGATGAACAGTACTTTGTAAACACATTAATGTGATTGTGCAGGTCAAACATTTGATCAAATATTGAATTCTGGTAGGAGATCTTACAGTCTGTTGTTTATGTTTTCCAGTTCAGCCTCAGTGCAGTTTTAGAGGCTGATTAGTATTTGTTTAGTACCTGGATGTCATTAAGTGATGGTCTTAGCCAGCGGCAGTAAACATAAATTACCTACATGATACCAAAATAATTATGAAATTAAAGCTGTTCACTTATACAGTGTGTCTGGCTGATGATTTTTCAGCATTCATTAAATATTGGTTTTATTTGGTAATTTTTGTGTGTGTAAATACATGCGTTTCAAGGGAAAGTCAAATGAGTGTGTATGTATGTTCTTCAACTTTTGACTTGCACCTGACTTCATGCTGGTCTCTAATTGGTCACTTAAAGATTCTCCCCCGGGCGCAGCTCTCTGCGTCCCTGGCGAATCAGCATTTTTAATGTCATTCTTCATCCAATCTGATTTGATCTCACGACACCTGTCAATCAAAGTCCGTAAACTGATGCAAGCGGCGGGCGTATTCAGGTTAGGAGGAGACAATGGCAGCTTCAGCTGAAATAACGGGAATGAGAGAAAATTTGGTAATTTCCTTAAAAAAAATATCCTTTCACGAGGCGTTCGCTGGAGGAAAAAAAACGGATAAAAGAGTTTGGACCGGACCAACCAGACTTAAAAATCCAACAGCAGACAAGTGACCGTGAACGGAGTTACACACGGGGCTTCTCCCGCTTGTGTTATGCCAAACGCAGCTGGCTAGCTGGATGCGATGTTAGCAATGCATTTTATTGCTTTCCATGTTTAAGTTTTGTGGACAACAACGGGAGTCAGAGACCTGAAAAAACTTGTCTCAGAAACTCCATGACCCAGGAGAGGCTGAATGCATTGGCCATGGAAAAGAGACTTGTTCTTGAGATGATGGACTTCAATCAGAGAGTCATTGAGAAATTTGCTGCCCAGAAGGAAAGGAGAGCAAAATTTCTGTTCAAATAGTGTTTATTGTTTTGTACCCTCCACCCTTCAGTGCACCTCGCTGAATGATTGTGATATTAATGGTAATGATTAATGATATAAGTGGTTTTGAGACTAGTCACGGGGCTCTTTATCAGAAAGACAAATGGATCAGGTATTGCACAGCTCCACTGGGCACTAGAACACTTGTGGTTACAGTATAGAGGTGAAACCCCTTGCAACGAGACTCTGCTCTATGTATATTAGCTGGCTCAAGCTTGTGGATGTTTCGTGGTCAGTGGGTTCAAGTTAGTCAAGTACATCACTTAGATAAGGTAAAAACTTTCCAAAATAATGGCAACCTTTCTCAGCTGTATAAACGCAGTAGCCCATGTAGCATCAAAGGATTTGTTGATCGAGAAATGTTTTGACACCTCACATTCGTCACTCTTCGCCGTTTCTTGACGCATTTCTTAGTTTGTTTTGAAACTTTGAAGGTGACCCGTCCTCACCTCTGGCTCCAGGGATGTGGGTGAAGGAGTCTGGCGGTGAAAACAGTGGAAATTTCAGCTTTGAATTAGGACAGCCCTGGCTCTTGCCCTGGCTAGTTGTGGCGGTGGGCGAGATGCTGAACAATAGTCGTGCTGTACAAGCCCAGCACAGCGGATAGTGTGCCATGTGGGCTTTGTGCTTCACTCACTTAGCTAGGCAAACAGAGTTGTTCTCTGACTCACATACCATGCCGGTCATTTGCATTTGCATTTTTTGTGAAATCAAATCAAATTTTACTCATATAGCGTATTTCTTACATTAAAATGCAATGAATTGAACTTTACATGGAAGGGGAAGAAAAAGAAAATACAAACAAAATCAAAATACAGAATAAAAATAAAGTAAAAAATAGACAAGCCTCAGTAGAATAAAATATTTGGGAGAAATCGCTAAATCCCCACCCTATAACCCCAGGTTTTTGGGGGTGTTTTTTGTTGTTGTAATTTTTTTTATTTATTTGTTTTTTTTCCAGAAATGTGTACGCATGAAATAAAAAATTCCTCCTTGGGGCCCAACTTCCTCTGCTGAAGGAATTTGACCTGACTTGACCAGACTGTAAACATTTGTGTCATTTCTCTTGTCTAGAACTTTGACTCCTTGAAACCCCCCTCCGCCCTCCCTTTTGCCCAAACCCCTGCTGTAATGAGGAACGTGGCATGTACTTCCGGGAAGGATGCTGGAGTTATTCGGAAAATTTGTAAACTGTTGGTGTCGTGTGGGTAGTTGATTGGACTACTGGGCTCTCGTCTCAGAACAAAAGGACAGATTTCGATGGAAACTGGGATTGTTTCTTGTTATCTTGTGTAGTTTTTTCAGTTCAGGTTCAGTTCAGTGGAAAAATGAATTACCTTATTGCTGCAAGGAATGTTTCTTCTGGCCTTGTTCTCCCAGCAGGTTGGATAAGCAATTTATGACAAAGCTTAAACGTGTTCATCATCAGCAGACTTGACTAGTCAGATATAGGGCCTCTTGCCAAGCCACAGGCTGATGAAAGAATGTAGCCTGATAGTAGCAGTTGATCGAGCGACTGGAGTGACCAAACCTTGACATGTCGGGCTGCACGTCGTTCTTATGATGTTTGTAAAACTATGAGAGAAAAGCTAAACAGTGCATTCCAGATAGCAGGATGCCGTCCCAGCCAGAGGGAGAATAGGATCATGTGTTTGTCAGGAAGATCCACACATGAGTAATCAATGCTTCAGTTGCCAGTGAAGCTAAACAGATCAGGAACCAAAACTGGAGCTGTCAGGCAAGCAGGGCTTTCCATGCAGAAAAGCACCACGAGCTCTCCAGGAAATGGGAATATACAGGATGACATGGGGCTATCACACTGTCGTTGTCACATTTAAAACACAGTGCAATCTTTCCGTTTTATTTGTCTGTTGTCGCTGTCATGTACTGTATTTTGAGCCATCTTTGTTTTTGTGCAGTGTAACGGTGCTTCCTGCTGTCTCCGCCTCGCATGCAAAGCGATACACGCAAACGCACTTACGTAAAAAAAGGTTGTTATTTCCTGATGGATCCGCGTGTGAGTTAGAAAACGGAAAGTGATACGCAGGAGCTTCAGTCAAACTCAGAGGGATCCAAACAAAACACAACAGTGACCAGTGACTGCAGGGAGCTGGACAAAAACATTTCGCGGCGGGCCGGTGTCAGCGGCCAGAGGGAGAGCAGACTCACGAGCAGAGTTTTGGAATACCCCTTAGCATCCTGTTCATTTCCTCCCTCTCATCTCCACAGCTGGCAGACTTGTGTCTCTACCGGGCTGCTAGTGAAAGTCACTGTTACTAGTGAAAATGTGCTGAGTGCTGCTGACAGCAGGGCCAGCGGCTGGTGACATAACTTGGATTCCTACCCACACTAAATGACACCCTGAATGACTGTGTCTCTGGAATTTCTAGGTTGTTCTCTTTGACACTGCCTCCTCATAATTTATGGTTTCACTGTCTGTCCCGGAGGTGACAAGGCAATGGCTTTTGACACCAATAAATTCAGCTTAAAAACGCAAAAAAATTTTCCCTTGTCATGAAAATATTCCATAGATTTTCTAGCTGGATGAATTCTAGTGTCTCGTGTCTGGTATATGCAGAACTCTGTCTCCAGTTTCAGGTCTTCTTATCTTGTCAGTCTTCGTCGGCTTGCACGGGACTTGCCAGAGTTTTTGAGCACAGGTTCCTCTCTGTGCCAGCACGTTAGAGAGATGATACAATCTGGTGCTCTTCACTGAGGCTGCTCAGTTTGGGCTGGAGGACTGGCGTTAGCATAGACTGGATTCCTGGGGCCATATTACAGAAAGCTCCTAACTTGCAAGTCCTATCTCAAGTATTAAGTAACCATGGAAATTATTGTTAGTACCAGTTTTAGGAAAATAGCCAGGAACAGTTCCTAAATTGTAATCAAGTTAATATATGAATCTCGCTGTCCATGTAAATATAGTCAATGTTCCTATTCTAACTTAAGATAGGAAAAGTGTGTTACACAACAATCGTAATGGCACTAAAGAAAACTGTCCAATAACCGATAAGACATCGTGTTTCACTTTCTGAGAGTCAGAGGGAGTGATTTGCACTGGAATTATTTTGGATTTTGGTCAGAGATAAAGTTGTTTTTTCAGCTATGTAAGATAGAGTCAGCCCACGATTCCACCACTCGCAACCTGATTATTATTTCCAGTTTCATGTCAAGGAAAAGATAATTGTTGTTCCATGTTTATGACAGTACAGCTTGCTCGGGGTGTTGAATGTCTATTCTGTATATTGTAACTTCATTATTTTATTTGTTTATTTTGTAGGTATGCAGATATTTAAAAAAAATGTTTAGAATGAAATAAATATACCTATACAAGCAGTTATGTTTCTCGTTGTATTGGTTTGCCCTCTATGGATATAATGTGCATAAATAAATATTTGAAAGGTTTGAGCCTATGTGTTATTTTTGAAAGAATTTTGACAGCCCCAGTTTTAGTTAACATAATGTTAACGTAAAGCTGCTCTTGTACTCCTTCTACAGAAGCAACAAACCATTTGGCAAAAGGATTATGGTAGACCTGAAAAATGTATTGTGGTTTAATAGATAGATAGATAGATTTACTTTATTGATCCCAAACTGGGAAATTCTCATTTGTAGATTCAGTCTCCCCCAGGCTGCGATCCTGCGGTGAGCCGGCTGACATAGTAATCTGCTGTGTGGCTCTGATTTATTTACATTTTTGGCCTTTACCTGTCACTATTTCTCAGAGTGACTTTAAATTCGTGAGCGTATAGGGGCACAGTGTTGTGTTCAAGGACACTCTGACAGGGCATATGGTTGAACCCGTGACTTTTCTGTAATGGGACAGTCACTGCAAGGCCACCTGCCGCTCAGAGGAATTTAGTAGTAGAACAGTATTTACTGCCGCAGTGCTGCAAGTGGGGTTCAAACCTGTGTGGGGGAGAAGTTACTACATTTCAAGTGTAATGCCTTAACCGCGGGGCTATCTGCATCTATCCTATTCTCAGATAACTCCATGAAGCAAGCAGAGTGCAATCCCTCTTGAACCTGTTTATGATTGGAGCAGAGCTATATAGCATCTAACCTTGTTCAAGTGCAAAGCTAGTTGGCTCTGCTCTTGTGTCTGGAAGCTCCGCGCTCTCTCTCATTCTCTGTTGACTTCTGTGCCAGTGTGGGTGGTTTCCGTAATTCACACAACCATCTTCCGTGTGAAAAATGTCTGTGTAGAATGCATTCACATGATATGATGGTCCTGGACAGGTGAGGCCATGCACATGCAGAATGAAATGCATCAACCCAGATTTTTGTGTGTGTGTGTGTGTTTCCGTTGTATGCCTTGTGTTCACACTCGTGTCATGCAGGAAGATTCCTGTGAATTTCATGAAGTCTTGCGGGGGTGAGGGGAGGGGGTTGCTGGATCCACTTTTCGGGAAATCTACTGCAGCCGTCGTTCACTCGTGACCCAAATGCAGAAGATTCCCGGAAGTTTTCTAGATGAAGCTGTATGTGTCAGAGGGACTTCAGAGACATGTAGTACACACAGGGTACATGTCACAGAACAGAACAACACAAACACACACATACTGCATTTAATTTATTCTTCTTATGTCAGCAAATCTTTTAAAGTTGGAGACTATCAATGTTTTGTCAAGTAAGAAAGCCAAGTGACTGTGGTTGTAACTGGGGTGGGAGGGGATAGACAGGAGAGAGGTTGAGCACAATGCCTGATGGTCAGTATCTTGGCTCGGGCCCCCAGAAGGCCCAGGAGGAAGCACCTGTCCCAAGGCCAGGTCATTATCAACCATTATCTCAGCCGGGGCTCAGCAGCAGGACAGCCATTGTACTGATCTACAACCCCAGGACAAAGCTGTTTACCATGCTCTCTCATTCATCACTCCATGTGCTTAAAACAGTGTTTTGATGTTTTTGTGTGTGCTTTTTACACACCGCTGAAGTAGGAAACAACCGTGTTTACCCACCCTCGGTTATGATAGATAAAAGCAATCAGGCTCCAGCAATCTGGTAATGATGAAAACTGATGAAACAAAAGTGGACAAAATCATCAAAACACCACATTAAAAAAGGACCTAGCAGTGTTTTAAAATGTTTTAAAAGAGCTCTGAATCACCAGTGTGTCCATATGTGAGTTTTTAAAACATATTATGCAACTAAATAAGCTTCAAAGAGAGGCCAAATAGTCACTGCCCAACTTGCAGGAAAAAAAAAATTGAAAAAGAATGTAATGAAGCAAAAGGAACAACTTGAAAAATATTATAGCATATGCCAAATTATCAAGGCATCAGCAAAAGGTGCACGTTGTGGCTTACTGAAATGACAGGCATTAAATAGTTCCTAAAAACTTATGGCTAATTTCCACATACTTGAGCTTGCACCTCCGTGACGCTGACTCAGACAAAGCCGTTGTAAGCTTCACAAAGTTGGCATTTATAACAGGGGTTCCTTTTGAAGGCCACTTGTATCCCGTTCCAGCACACAAAGGAACATAACCTGGTATAATGAAAACAAAACATAGACCTCTGAGCAATGGAAAAAAGGCATATGCTCTGATGAGTCATATTTCAGCCTTTTCCTACATCCAAACAGGCACGCCAAAGGATGCCTGCAACCTACAATATCTTTTGCCAGCTGTTAAACATATTGATGCGCCTGTTACAGAGCAGGAAGGTGCATACGTCACACCGGCTTTGTAAGCAAATGTCCCCTGTCATGTCACGTGTTTTGAAACGCTCTTGTAAACTATTTATGGTTGCCATTGATTCCTGGATTATACATTATGCAATCTTAAAATAAGTGTTCTTCCGATTTGTTTCCAATGATAAGTTTTACCTAAACATATGTTTTCATTGCTATGGCTGCACAATCATCCATTCTTAGGATTACGTTTAGGAAACAAACTTAACACAGTGTTCACTAACAGTTCATGCTTCAGCTGGGACTTGATCCTGGGTCTCTGGACTGAAGGTCCATGTGGTTTACCCATCCACCACCCCAACCATCCCCTTCCATGCCCGACTTTGCTGGTCTTTATACCATGTCATGGCATGTCTGGCTCCAGGGTCCTATTTGACTAGTTAAGACAGATCAATAATAGGAATAGATAACATCTGACCCACTAGAAGGTGCAGCAGGGTTCTACTACTAACCCATAACTGTGGCGGTCACTATGACTGGTAAGATCCATTCAACAGTGGGATAACATTCAAAATCGGGTGACAAATCTCAGAACATTACATTTTTAAAACTACTGAAACTCTTAAAGCATACAGATTTATTGTCACATCATAAAGGCTAAACCAGCAGCTCTTGAAACATAACCAGCCTTGAGTCATGGCAGATTGTGTGTAAAACTCAGTATAGCTCACCATATTTTCTCACTGGGCTTTACTTCTCAAACTGCCGCTTAACCAGCTATGTACCCACTTTCTTACCCTATGGTATGGGCAGCCATCTGTCATTGGGTCAGTAGGTCCTTCTGTGCATGGTCATATAATTACCAAGCAATCTGTATTCTCCTGGTGTTCCCATATTATAAGATAACACACTGCTTCACCAAATCATGTTTTCATTAATGCCACGACCCCGATCAAAAATAGGTAACAATACTAAGACTGCACAAACTTGTTACCCAAAGTAATTGTTTATTTGTGTCTCATGCCACTCAAAAAATAATTTCTGTATTTTCATTTTGGGAAACCTGGTGTAGGCTGTTCTAGAACCACAGCCTGGTCACAATCATGCAGGACTGGGTCTGGGCCTTCAAAGGCCAAATACACAGCCGCAGGCAGACTTGGTTTGGAGACCAGATGTGACCTTGTAGTCCGGAGTGTGGGTCCTGCCTCTTTGGAGGCTCTGTGGTTCTTGGTAGAACAAAAGGGCAAATCAAGCAGAGCTCGTCACCTTGTTAGTTGGTAAGGAAAGTACAGTTTGAGCAAAGAGCGTCTATGGAAAATCTGCTGCAGGTGAACATGGCTGTGAATTCGAAGTTTTCCTGAATAGAAATGAAAATAAATTGTTTGTTGTAATTAACACACTAACATTAACAAAATCGAAACTTCATTCTGTCAGTGATTTGTCCCACTGAATTCAGTGAAAACCACTGTTGGTCCATGTAGAGGCATTGCTGCCGGTCAAATTCTTAACCTTTTGAGTGCATATTTAATTATTTTGTATCTTTTATAGTAAGTAATGGCCTACTGACATCACTAGTTGGAATTTTGATGTAATCCTTTGTTTCACAAATATTTATGCCAAGCAAACTGGTGTAAATGTTTCTTCTCATTCTGTCAGTTCAACCAAAACTCTCCATCCTTCCCTTCTCTTTGCTTCAACTTCTGAGGTTATGGCTGGGTGGGATGTGGGTATCAGATAAGTTTCTGTAGGTTTGTTCTTTCCTTGTGGTTGTCATTGCTGGCTGTAGAATCAGAGAGGGATGCAGGTTTATTGCATCCAAGGCAGACATGTGATATACTTTCTACAGTCATTTTACAGTAAAGTTGCTGGCTGGGATGCTTGATTTTTCACACAATTATTCTTGCCACTTCTTCTGCAATCCCATGTACCACAGTATGTGCTGTACTCACTCTTCATGGATACTTATCCATCCGTAGCTGAGCTAACTCAATAATGGTTTACCACGTCTAGTCAACCATACAGTCCAGCCATGGCTGTCAGTCCAGACAGATTTTCTGTTTAATATAAGACACTACATGTGAACTGTGAAACTCTGCAGTTATTACATGACTTGTAACTTTGTACTCCTCTAAATGGCACAGTGGACTGACAAACAGTTGGGCTATGATTAACCCAGAAGTGAAATGGGCATGCATGTTTGTTCTTTTGAAGGGGACATCATCTTTGCAGAGATTCTATTAGTTTTAATCAGTTGCTCAAAATAAAACCTCCACACTTTCAGTTTCTTTCTCAGTATTGGCATCATTTACTGCTAATGGTTGTTATCACGATATTCCACAGAATGCTTTGATAACTTTGACTTTAGTCCAGTAGTCAAACGCTGTCGGGAAAATCCATGGAAGTTTTCTGGATTCTGATTGGGAATTTCTGTACCCTCAAGGATACTTCAGAGCAGATTTTCTCAGAACTATCATTCCATTCCTTTATTCTTTAGAGACTTGGTGTTTGTTAACCTACTTTTGACAAAACATAATTAAGTCCATACATAGTGGCCAGTATTCAGAATTCCCCTCTCAATGTTTGGGACTGTCATGAAACCAGTGAACAACATACGGATACTTCAGGTTGAGTTTAAGGTTGAGTAAGCAGGATGAATGAGTTTGGCAGTAGTTTGATTTAAGAGTCGGGATGTCTAATTCTCTAAAGGGTCCTTATTATTTGCCCTGTCATGCATTTCAGTTTTCGTGTTACATGTGGTGAACTAGCCGTATGTTCTCAATTTATTTTGTGTTTTAAAATAAACCCAAGTATTCGCCCTCAAGTGAAGAAATCTTCCCTGGGGATTTTGTGGATGCGGGGAGTTCGGCAGAGTTATCTGTATGAGCTTCTTGCTGGACCTTGCATGGCTAAAACAAATGACATACTACATTTGCACAATAAAATACACTTTGCCGTAGCTTTTTTTCTGGTGTTAGATTTCCCACACACATGGTAGTTATGAAGCGTGGATACTACAGTTTTCAATTTTTGCTCGATTACTATTCGCCTTCCTGTCTGACTGGACTATCTGTTAAATTATTGTGGTCCGTTGTGACCATCTAAAAATATCTATGTCTAAAATGAACCATATGTGCCTGGTATTGCATAACAGATCAACTAAGGAAACCAGGAGTGTTTGAGACAGCGGGGAAGCAGAGTGGAGAAATGGAAGTGGAGCAGAGATGCCACCTCACTGCAAGCCTTAGTGATAAAGCTAAGTTCAGGCGCAGTTAATTGGCTCACTCTAACCACTAATCGGTATTTGGATAATAGTGTTATGCTTATCTTGACAGTTTGATGGAGTTTTGTTTTCTTGTGTGTATCATGCTGGCCTTGTTGGCGGGATGCGCCATAGCACCTGGCTGGACTGTTTCCTCATTTTGTGTCTGCTGCTCCTTGTCCAGACCTGACAAAGCAGGAGTGCTGGCCAGGCAGCATGCCATTGACACTCTGACCCCTGGCCAGTCCTGCGGCAGCCCCCGACACCTCACACTCCACTTTCCGTCATTGTGTTGTCTTCCTGGCAGGCAGCTCCTCCAAGTAATTGGGGGAAGAACAAGGTAGAGGGAAGAGGAGGATGGAAGGACAAAGTGTGTAGCTCACATCTGCTGCTATGTTTTTCCTGACCACATTGTCTGGGCAATCGCTTTACGTTCAGGCTCTGTATGCACTTTACCAGTACTGTCTTGTGGCTTGGATGTTTACAGATGTGTTTTGATTTTTTCATTGGATACATCCTTTTTCTTTTAATAGTATTTGCTTTTAAATAACTTAAATTGCTTGACACTTCTGTAAAATCTTGTAATATAGGCCAATCTTGGGGGGAAAAAAAAGAAACATAACAAATAGTTCTTTTGGAACGGTTCCACACAACAAAATGTTGTACATTCCAGAGTATTTTCCCATCAGCCTGTCCCTTTTCGAAGTTTCTTTATTTTCCTATCACCCCATTTAGGTCTTGCATCACTTTTGATGATGCTCAGATGAGAGAAGACAGCTCAGCCCATGCACATTTTATTGCTGCAGAGAAGGAAGATGGAAGTACTTTGGTGCCTGTGTTTGTTGTCCTGTGGGTCTTGTAACTCCACCAAATTCTGAAATCAATCCTTCTAAAGATGGATTTGAGGGATTGAGATCATTTGTGGTAACGGGAACTCTTTAAAGGTTTTATGACTCTTGAAACGGACTGTTTCCCCAAGGACTGGATTCTTAGATGTAGAGAGTTAGAATAAAAACACTAGGCATATTTCCAGTTATGTTTTAGCTGTGTCATATCAGATATGGACAAGGCCTACTTTAAACATATAGGCCATGTCTGTTTGACTGTCCTGGATCATCTTGGGCAATGGTTAGTCCTAAGTATAGTTGGCCTGGCCTTAGCAGCATTAGTGCACTGTCACAGTATAAGAATACAGCCCTGACCTGACAGGCAAAGGCCCCGTGCTGTTTTTTTAGTGCTGGTCCTCCTCTCGAATGCTTCTCCCTGTGATGATTCTTAGCAGGTCAGGCTGCAGATCCTGTGTCACCAGCTGAGACAGTGAATGGTCAGTCTGGGCAGGGGTCAACCATGCCACCCGTGGCAGATGATGTGATTCAACCGGCTTGGTTGCATGGCAACAATTTTTTTTCACTCGGCTGTACACCCCGCATGTCTCAGAGTTCCTTTGTCACTTGACTGGGGTCTAATTTGAGAACTGGGACTGTCCTTTCTCTCAAATATGACTCAGCTGTGTACTCTGGTGCACACGCCTGGGTGTGTGTGCATGAGACGTGCGCACTTTTGTGTGTTCTGATGTGTGTGTGTTGTATGTATCCCGTGTCAGCAGCATGCATACCCTTGCACCTGTTGCTCTGCAGTGGGTTTCTTTGTATAGTATGGCTGAATGTTCAGATGGTATCCAGTGCTGTCACTCGCTGCTGCCTCGTGCCGTTCCTTGTGGTAATACAATGCTGCTGCTACCTGGAGTTGTGCCCAGATTCACTCAGTGTTTTCTGGCACAGAATGTAGAATAGCAGGACACAAACATGCGTGCAGAAAGGAAAATGTCCCTCTAGTAATTTACAACAATGACAGACTGGCTCTACCTCTTAGTTATCACTATTTTCCAGACGGACTGTCCCCTTGACATTTTTGCTTTAGTTGCTTTTGTTCTCCAGTCTGTTATATTCATCCTTTTCCTGATCTTGGGTCTGACATCTTTCATATCTATTTTTTTTTCCACCTTGTTGACCCCTCTTGTCCTCACCATCACAGCTTAATCCATTATGACTCAACAGCAGGACTAGCCTCATTGCAGTCATGTGTTTATGTGACTTTATTCCAAATGAGATATTTGGGATAAGATTTTCTAAGTGGTGTTTAAAAGATTAGCACCTGCATTTTATTTCTGTTTACATGCAGTTGCGCATAGTTTTACACACCATGATAAATATCACAGAAAGCAGAGGATCCCTGTAAGGGAATTCCCTGCTTCTGCTCAAGTTGCAGCAAAACGATACACAGACTCTGTGTCATCATGTCATCATAAGTATGTTACCCTCTTACAAGTTTTTAGCCTGGCAAAAATAAACCTGAAAAAACAAAACTTGTTAACATTGCGTCATATGCATTCACAGTTGTTTTTAACATGAACACTGAAGACTTGGATGCATATCCACGTAAAGTGACAGATGTAAATATGACAAAACCCCATTTCAATAGCTATTACTGTCATGTGCCACCTGATTTAATCAAATCCGCAATGGGGTAACAAGATCAATGGAATAAGCTTTTTACTTTTGCCTTGTGCAGTTTATTGAACTATACATAATAATGCTGAGCAGTTGGCATGTAAACAGTGAGTGACAGGCGAATGCCAGGTGCTCCGGTCCATCTCTTCAGCCCGTTGTGGAGTCCTCACTGGATCGAGCTGCTAAATATAAGACAGAAAATCCTTCATGACACGCTTGTCTTCCAGCGAGTGAGAGAGCCATGTGAGTATCATCTGCAGTGATGATAGTGGTATTTTTGGGTCCCTGAATAAAGTGACGTTTACAAAAGGAACAATAAACACCCAGTTGGACAAAGTGTCTGGAAGCTGCTCTCTGCACACCGGCTGGAGCGTTGAGAGGAAACACTGATTAGCAATGGTTAAGTGAAGGAATGCTCTTACCAGCACTCCTCCACTTGCCCTCTGTGTATCATTCTCGCTCACGGTCATTTTACTCTCTTATAAGCGTAGACATACACGTAAACACTCACACACACACACACACACGCACACAAACACACACACAGGATTTTGTATCTCCTGTGATCTTGGGAGGTATGCAGTCCCAAAGGTGTTTATCTGCTGTGCAGCCACAATGAATGACATTGTTGGAATATTTCAGGACAGGATCACAGTTATCTGCACTTGCCCTTGGGTCCTGTCTGAGCTCAGTGTGCGCAGCCCACCCCCACCTCCCACACACACACAGACACACACACCTCACCATTGCAGGTTTAACAGATTTCCGGCAATCTATTGTATCTGCTGGAGGATGGTGGCATCCT
The DNA here is from genome assembly GCA_900302555.1 of Myripristis jacobus. NCBI lineage: Eukaryota > Metazoa > Chordata > Actinopteri > Holocentriformes > Holocentridae > Myripristis > Myripristis jacobus. The sequence continues at coordinate 38,852 of OMLB01028525.1, read as the reverse complement.
GGTCCAAGCCTCCAGGTTCATCAAGCCCCCCTCCTTTTCCTATCCTCCTCCCTTAACATCCCTTCCTCTCTCTATCACTCACTCACACACACACACACACACACACACACAAAACACTCACAATTGTTCTTTCTCTTAAAATTCCCCACTCTTTTCCCCTCTGAGTCTCTCTCTTTCTTCATTCCCCCCCAGGCACACTGCCTTGTCAATGCAGCTCCCTTTTTGCTGCACATCCATCCACCTATCCATTTATCCATCTGTTCATCCCTCACCCTCCCCACACCTCTTCCCCAATCTCTCCTTTTCCTCCATGTGTCCAGCGATCCCCTCTGTAGCCCCCGAGGAGCAGTCTAAACACTGTTTCAGAGCCGGGGGGCAGTTGGGCCTCCGGCAAAAACACGGCGAGACGAGACACAAACAGTCGACCCGCTCTCAGACCAACTGCCCAACTGCTTCCCGTTGTTGGCCCTCTGCTCTCCTCTGTCACTCTCATTTGCTCAAATTTTCTCTCGAAGGAACAGTTCCTCCTCTCTTTCTCCCCTGACTCTCCACCCCTTGTTGTTTTGCTGTGTTAACAAAATGCTTTTTGACTTTGCTTTATAAATCAGTTTTACAGTTGGTGGTTTTATTATTGGCTTGTAGACAGCAGATGGTAACTATCAGGTTTTTATTGCCAACATACATTGTTTGTTATTCATAGTGGTGCATTAGGATCTCCTTTTTTTCCTTTTTTTTTAGGTCTATACACACTCTGCTTTCTGTCAGGTCTGGAGATTTTTTACATATTAAAATAAAATTTTGACACCAACATGTCAGTAGTATGTCCATCATTCAGTCTCCATTCAGTTTGACCCACATTTATCTGTAATTTCCAACCTTTTTATCAGTTGGACTCATGCTCCTTAATTAAGTTTTTTTTTTGTTCAATTGTTTTTTTCTAAAGTGGGGGTTTCCCATCTTTCCCATTGGTTTAATGTTCCCAGTTAATGAGCTTAGACAGTATTGCCTGGTATCTTGGCTGAGGACTTTCAAGGAAAACAAGTTCACGACATTTCCTGCCCTCATGAGCGGATGCAGTAGCTACACTGAAACAGGACATCCTGTCTTCCTTCTCCACACTGGCATCAGCAATACACTGGCCAACATACTCGTGAAACAGTTAAATGGATTACCAGCAGAGGGGTTCAGGGAACCTCAAGATCCCCTAGCTCTTACAAATTTCAAGCTAACTGACCCAAAGTCTGATGAAACAGGTTCATTAAGCCGTAGGAACGTTTTGTCCTGTATGGCACAGAGAATCTCCTGAGTCGGTTGTTGCTTCCTCAGTCACTATAAAACTGTGTGTTTTTGGGGGTGTTGTGTGGATTGCTCTTTATGCTTCTCCAATGTGTTTATATATTTTGGTGTATTTTTATTTGTTTTCAGTTCTGCCAGCCTGGAGGTTGGAGGCTGTCCAGGGAGAGGAAGCCACCCACCTTCTTCACTGTTGTGCTGACAGACATTGATTCAGACAGACACTACTGCTCCTGCCTCACTTTCTACGAGGCCGAGGTCAATCTGCAAGTAAGACGGCCCCACACATGCACGCACACGCGCACGCACACACACATGCACACATGCACATGCTAGGACTGGGCTGAGTTATTGGGTGAGATAACTATATTTTACCATCATAAAAAGTGTATTTTTCATTGAATCATTCATTTTTTCCATTCATTCTCTCTACCAACCTTTACATCTTCAGGGTCTGAGGTGTTGGGGCCTCTCCCAGCATGCAAAGTGCAGAAGCTAGCAGACAGTCAATCACACTCATGTTCATATTTATGGGCTGTTTAGACCTGACTTTGGAAGCAATCCAGAGCAACCTGGGGAAACCAAGGCACACACACTGAGAACATACAAACTGCACACAGAAACACACAGGTCCTTCTTTATTGATTTATTTGGATCTCTTTTAGCTCATTGGCTATTCTTAACATACACACCACACACATCATACTTACACATACATGCACATATAAACACATTTAGATAGTTACATACACATAGTCAACTGTGTAAACGAATACACTCTACAAACCTACTAACAATGCAGTACAATAGAAAGACAATAACTACTGTTAAATCTTAAAATCTTGCAATCAACAATCCAACTACAGTATTGTTCTTGAGTGAATTATTGTAATGAATTCCATAATTTAATTGTTCTGTAAATGAAAGTCCCTTCGATGAAAGCTATAACCACAAAAAATTTAATTTAATTTAATTTAATTTTACGGGCTATCTCTGCTGTACATCATCAGCGTGACTAGAGAGCTGCCCAGCATGAAGTGATTGGTTCTGCTCTCAAATTGTAGCACAGTTAAATTACTTTCTTGTTTTTGAACATGAAAGAAGCTCATTACAGATTATAGTCATAGGCTGATTTAATTTATTGGTTATTAAACTTGTCATCTGGATTATGGACAGCTGTTTTTGCAATGTCAGATGGCACAGCAGGTTTCATCAGATATCAGAGCACGTGTAATGTGACACAAGAGACAGTGAAAGAGAAATAAAGGCTTTTTCTCTCTTTCTTTTATTAAATCAATATTCATTAGCTTGGCTTGACTTATTTATTTTTGAGCATATGTTTTTCTGTTTTCCAAATGCAAACCAGACAAATCCTCCTCCCTGCATGTACATCTTTTACAGATTTCTGGCAAGTCACATGCCAAGGCCAATCCAAAAGTAGTTATGCCCAGCAACACCAGGATGTGAAATGTTTTTGCATTTCCTTACACTTTATCTTAACTTCAAAACCAAATGCTGATATACTTGGAGATAAAACAGTGGGTCTCAAACTTTTTTCAATAATGTACCCCCTTTCAAATATTTTACCCCCTGATCAGTACAAAAAAAAATTAGAAGAAAAAAATTTAAAGAGATCCAACCCAGCTCCATCAGTGTGTGAAACAACAACCTGGTACTGAGGAAATTTTGTTATTTCTCTTTTTGCTTCTTTTTCTCTTCTTTCTCCTTGTTTTCAGCTGTATCGCTGCTACGTTTCAACCTCTAATCCATTTTCTGGAATTTTTTTGTCTTGGCTTCTCGGTTATAGTGAACAAACGTCCTCCCTCGACGACCACGGTGGCAGATTTAAACCAAAAACACACATTTGACACCTTTGGGAAACCTGGAGGGAAAACTGAATATAAAATGTGGCTTATCAAACTTACATTTACATTTTTTATCGAACTTATAATGGAATTATTATGAATTATACATGACTGATATTTTTAAATCAACATTTTAAAAAAAATCTCACATACCTTCTACATTATTCCAACGTACCCCTAGGGGTACACGCACCCCCATTTGAGAACCACTGGCTCATACAGCTGTTTAAAACTGCAAAATTTTCAGGTATTTTCAATTAAAATTATCTTGTGATGACAAACTTCTGTAATGCCAGGGTCAGACTATGCAAATTCAGCCTGATATTCACACAATTTTACACCGGTCAGCAAATTTCCAGTGGCATGCCTAGATATGAAGTTCATGAACAACACACGGGTGGTTTTAACAGTGTTGTATGGCATGATCCAAGATCTCATATTTTCATGCGGGATGGCCCATGACAGCCCAACAAAGTCTAGCATGTCAAGGTTTTGGGTTTTTTCCAGCTGGTGTGACATCTCCTACAGTGTGTGTCATGTTGATTGATCTGGGTCAGAGTTGCGGTGTGGCTGCTCACAAGCCAAGACCTGGCAAGAATTTGTCACCATGATCGCCTTATCTGACATGGTGACCGTCGTGATGGCGGACAGAAATATCATGTCATCTGATTCTGGCATAAAGGGTACAGGTCCAATTTATGTCATGCACAAGTTGAAATTCAGGATGGTGTTACTCTGTTTTGTTTCCTTTCTTTTTCGGTGTCCAAGCACCAAAGGTGCTGGAGCCCTCTCATGATTGCTTGGATTATTTTTATTTCTTCCTTCTTCTTAGTTTTCTGCTAAATATATTTGCATTTCAGAAACCGTAAAAGCTACAGCAACCAGGCTTGGCAGACAGGTTGGAAATATCACCCTCTACTCAGACTCATAAATAAATGAATTAATAAATAAAATAAATTTAATCAACTGACGTCATGGTGGTGCTATAATAATGAACTTTGTGTTTGGGCCTATAACTTTTGAACCATAACTCTCAGAAATAAAATTATTTTCTTCCTTGATTCTGTGGATTGAGACAGATCCATGTAAGCCATGAAATTTAGTTGGTATTGCATCAGTGGACCTTGATGTAATTTATAAAACTTGGAATGAATCAACCACTGGGGGGGCACTACAGCTACAGTTAAAAAAACACCAACAACAAAAAAAAAATCTGGAAAAATTTAAAAAATATATATATGTGTTGGAGGTCAAATGATTCCTTTGGCTATGACCAACAAGTTTACCATTACAAGTCTTCATGCCACATGCTTCAGTATTCAGTCATTTTTCATTTTTTTTGAGACTGTTTTTTTGCTATTCCTCCACCAAATTTGATTGTTTCATCTACAAATTTGGCACACAACGTGTCTAGATTTATAATTCAGCCATATTCATCCAAGTGCTTGGACCCCGCTCATGGCAACGTATGGCTATATTTAGTATTTGTTTTTTTCTGTTTGTTGGATGTGACCCTCAGGCCTTAGTTGTAAGAGTTTATAATGTCATTAGAAAATGTCAGTGATAGCATGTGATGTCCTCTAGGCCTCTAGGAAAAAGGACAAACATTAGGTCACTCTTCCCTTGTGCTCTGTCATGATTCCTGGACGCCAGTGGGGGTATCTTGGTTGGGCAATGTGATGGTTTTTATTTCCTTTTCTAGTTTCTGCTTATTGTTTTGTTTTTGTAATGTGCTGTGGCACATTGTTTTACCATTAGGAATGTACATCACGTGTCTGATGTTTTCCAGAACGTTAGGCTTCAGAAGAAAACAAAGGCTTTTTTGGATTCAGCCTGATGAATTTAGCATCAATTGAAGTTTGACAAGTTCATTATGCTGGGATCTTCTCCCCCACCGACACTAGCTGTTAGATTTACTCATGCACACGTGATTATGTTTTGATCGTGGTTTATCTGATGGCACACAAATGTCCAAAATCCCCATAGATTATTGATTACAATAGATTTGTTTGGAAGGGTTCTTTTGTTGTCCTGTGAATGATCTTGTCAAGGTTTCTCACTGCCAAAATTCCTCTGGATACCAAGGTAATTGTTTCACTGTGTTCGCCTTCGTTAGTGGCCTTAGATGACTCGTGTCCTCCGGCTCGCAGTGATTTCACTGTGTTTTGTGTCCAAGGTAGTTGCCAGTTGCATTCTAGTCGGATCTAAAATGCAATTTCTAATGGGGTACGAGAAATATCCATCTCTTTTTAAGAAGAGGATGAATCACTTCGATGGAACGCTCAGACTCAACATTATCGTACTGCATCCTTTCTTCATTACTTATGGGTTCAGATTTTTATGAGTCACACCAAATGGGAAAACATCCTTGTTTGCCACAATACACGACTCTGCAGATTTTTCCATGCTATTTTAGAGGCATAGGAGGAAGAAAGATTTACGCTAATCTGCCACATCAAAGGGTGAGTAACCAAAAATAGCCCAATTGTTAACTGTTTTGGGGTCTTTTTGGCGTGTCCTGGAAGAACTACACTCTGACTAATTCCCATCACTTGTCTCTGTTTGGAAATGTCCCTCAGCTCTCTGAACCCCCCCCTGAGGGCCACAGGCCAGTAGATCATCCTCACTCTGTACTGAAACCTTAATCCGCCTCGGTCTATTTTCTGTCCTCTTCACATACTGGCCCAGTGAAGGATGGAAGCAATGGGAGTTGTGTCATTAATAAGGGATTTAGAGTTGATTAAGGGGCTTACCAAGCCTCTCCAGTGTGGCAGTTCACCTCACTTCTCTCGGACATCCTGGCCCTGGTCCACCTCTCTATGTTCTTGATTGTGTTCCAGACCAATATTTGTGCCTTTGCTCACTATAATGTAGAGACTGGCAACTCGGATAGCAGTGGGAACCAAATAAAACCTATATAGTTGTACACTGCCCGATGTTTGTCATGTACGCCACCCTTCATGCAGTCACATACACCATCAGTCATTTCTGTTTTAGGTTCATAAAGGTTCCGAAGTCAGGCAAAAGGCAAGGGAGCTTTATAGCTGTGAAGTTTAGTGCAATAATTTCAATTAATTTTGTCATGATCATATCAGATTTATCACCAGGCGTGATACAGGGGAACCTTCACAGGGAATACTGCATGAGCACTAATGTCTGTAAAAGATTATTTTTGTTTTTGTTTTAATCATCCTGTGACCTCTCCTGGCCACCAGTTTGATAAACACTCCTACAAGATGTATTCCTCAATAAGATCCTTAAATAGAACAGAGTTAACATCAAAAAGCAGGGGTTTTCAAACTTTTATATGTTCCACACGCCCAAGTTGACTTTAATTAAGGTAGGGACTCCCATGTGAATTGATTTTGCCCAAGAGATCCAGTTATGAAAAGATATTTTAGTTTGTGTGAAGTATTAAATTGTTTAGATGTCATATACCATTGACAAGTAGATTCAGAGTGATGAGATTAAAACATAATGTGAATGCATTTTTTTGGAATCACAAGTTATAATGAATTGAATTATAATTAAAGTCAACTATTACTCATATTTCTGCTGAACCCCTGGAAGCCCCTCAAGGACCCCTGGAGGTCTCCAGACCGCTCTTTGAAAGTATTTGACCCTCGTTTGGATTGTCTGGATGATGTAGACAACATTACGGAATATCAAAAAAATATTATGGGAGCCCTGATACAGACAAAGTTGTCTTTCTTGTCTGCTGTCTTCTCTCCTGCGTCACATCTTTTGATACTCTTTACTGCATGGCGTTTTCTATTTTTGCCTCTTGATATGTGGGCTTGTATGATCAAAATGGTCTTGCTTGCCTTTGGATTAAATGACCAATCTGTATTATTTGGAAAAATGTTTAAATTCCACTTTGATACAAATAGAAAACCCAATACTGACATGGATACCTTAATTATTAAGGATGAGATTTGCTTTCCAAATAAGCACTAGTGTGGTTATGTTTTTGACATTTCTGGCTTTTAGGCGTCACTCTTATTTTAAAGGGGGTGATGTGTCTTGCTCAAGGACACTTAAGCAGGACACATGGGTGGCAAGGCACATTGTGGGGATTGGAGCTGTAAGCCTTTCTGGGATGAACTAACCACAATACCACTCTGCCATTTTTTTTGTCAGCATGCTGTTAATTATGAGACTAAGCTATATTTGGCATGGTCTGGACATCATTTTGCTGCAAAACAAACAGATCATTCCTAGATCCATCATTTGGCTCGGACAATGTTAAGAAACGTGAGGGTGTTTTAACGATCTTCGACCTACAAACTGGCATCCTTATCTACATAGTTAGATTCCAGAGAATGCAGACAGGCAATAGAGGAATGTATTTTCTCTGATAATTGAACCAAATCCTAAAAATAATGCTGATATGTGATGCCCATCTGAATGGGATATTTGGATTCCATGCTTCTTCATCCCAAAATGCTGAAGCACTTATGGCATGTTTTCGTTGCCTGAAGAAATATACCAGATTGTGATAAGGGCTTTAGCCAGGAATGAGCACTGAGAGGTTGGTATATCAGCATTCTGATAGGGCTCAAAGATCCACGGCTAGAGAGAATGAAAACCAGATTGGGATGGCTGAAAACTAACCCTCGCTTGTCCTGATGGAGCACTTGCAGGAGAAGTGGGTGGCATGTTTGGTCAGATTACTCATAGCAAAAATCACTTCATAATGTACATTCTCTTAGACATGACCTTGAGTGATAAGAGGTTGTTTTTTTGATATCTTGACTACAGGCTTGCACAAATGTTTTCCACTGGCCTTGTACCAAAAAAACTTCCAAGGAAACTCTTCTTCCAGAAATGGTTAAAAAGCCCTTATCGGATGGGCTACATCTTGCTTAAAATGTTACAAACAGCCGACATGTTTTGGTCATTGGCTTTTCATTGGGGCTGTCTTTTTGTTACAAGTCCATGCGACTACCCCCTTCACCAAACAACACCTTCTGCTACTGTTTCCTGACAATTAATTATTATTAATTAAGGTTCTGTTCCATTTAAGTGTCGCAGAGTCTGTCCAGTGAGCCAACATGGACAACAGCAGGACCTTGGCTCTGTTAGACCTGAATGGAACAGAAGCATCATTAATGTCATCAGCAAATATCGTAACATCCTATGAAAACAAAGTGCACACAGTACATAATGATATAAGGGATTAGAGAATCAGTACAGTACTGTGAAAAATACTATGAAATTACTCAGATACATTCGTTTAAAAACATGCAATGGATTCACCAGGATATTATTAGTTAAATATATTTTGCGAGCTTCACCAGAAGATTCTGGGTTGAATCTTATGACACTTTATTGGTATTTTTACATTCCATGATTGAAAGATCATCTTAATGGCTTTAGCTGACTGGAAGTGATCATACTTCTTAGGAAACAACGCGTTTGCTGTATATTGTTCAATCCCTAGCATCATTTATATGTTGTCACATTAATGTCACTGATGATTTGCATTCGGCCTTTGTTAGCATGTGACATGAGGAGGGAAGCAACTCTCATCTGCTAAGCTCCTCTTGGCCTCGTGTGCTGTAAACATCTATTGTAAGGAAATCCTCTCATATGATCTTTTTGTCTTTGTAGGCAAGATCTTTTATGAACCCCATGGTAATTTTGGAATATTCATTTTGTTCTTTCAATAGCTCCAGCGGGATCACCATGTGTGGTAAAGGGGGACAGATTGGGAAAGGAGATGTTTTATCGCCTAACCTTATACACATCTTTTTATCTCATCTCTGGGGGAAAAGGAGGATTCTCAAGTATTTCGGGATGAATCTATGTCTTTGCGCCGCGGGAGATGGTTTTATTCCAGCTGTGGTCGCGTAGCAGTAATGCTGTCACCCGTGGAGCCTATTGTGTCTTTCACCCATCAGAATGAAAATAGAACTGTGAATGTTGTAAGCTGGGTTTCCATCCAAGAATTTTAATGTGAATCATGGTGTATCAAATTAGGGTTATTGGATTTCAATAAACTTTTGTCAGTATGGCAATAAAGTATTTTTTGTCAACATGTCAGATTTTTATGAGGGAAGTGAGCACTGTGCATTGTAAAAGGAGACTTTGGATTGTGGTCATTGTCTATTTGGCTTCAGGCTTGAATGGAAACAAATCCACAGATACGACAGAATGTACAGTTCAAATGGCTAGGCGTAGAACAATAAATTGATAATGCAGTATACTGAGATACTTCCTCTTGTGATACAGTATCGATAAACTTGTGTCGAGTATCGATATTTGAGTTTTCAACTTAATCTGTGCCGAAAGCTCATTTAGGTATTTTAACTGGAAATGCACTTTTATGTTCATATTGTAGTTACTGTGCATATTAAAACACCACTGATTCCTGCTTATTGAAAAAGAGATTATTTTGCCTCTTTCAGGATGTTTTTCTTCATCAGTTAAAGATGTTGTAATGTATCCCATTGCCTGTGTTGCATATTACATATTGCAGGATCACCTTTATTGTGATATCATCAGTATCACGATACAGGAACAAAATTGCGTATCATAGTATCATATAAATGACCCGGTGATTCTCACTCCTCCAGTGAACATAAGAGATGCACATGTCAGTCTTGTCAGCAGGGGTTCCTATGCACCACAGTACAGACAGGTCTTTAGTTCATGACACATTGTTGAACGCATTGAACTTACTTCTTGTGATGTTTCAGGGATCAAAGTCCATTGAGGCTGATGGAGATGAAGATGAAGAGGGAGAGGAGGATGGCCTGATCCAACCAGCTCAAGTCTTCGCACCAAAAAGTCTCATTCTTGTCTCCAGGCTGGATTATCCAGAAATATTCCGGGTAACACCATGACACCCCCTGATTAGATCTTCATTAAAAACACATTTCCCATCTGCGTAGTTTGAAAGGAATACACAGACCTTAACTTTTCATTGCACATATCGTGCACATTTGAGATTATGCTAATCTGTCTTCACACCGTCGAATAAATGCACTCAGTTTGCTCAGGCTCTCTTACTTACTTCAGCAAACTGAATGAGCACACAAAGCCAAAACCACTATCAATCCTCTATTTGCAAAGCAGAAACTAGACCAAGGGTGATCAAAGAATTTTTCTGCCAAAAATCGGTTTACTCCATTATGTTCAATGTTTTGAAGACCTTGACATTAAGTAGCTAGAACTTTTTTTTTGTACCAGTGGAAGTGGTGATAGAAAGAGAGAGTGATACAGGTCTGTGGACTCCCAGTCAGTCATGCAATCCCATACTTAGAGGTCCTGTCCTGTCCCCAGGGCACACGGCTGGAATACCAGACTATCACACCTTGGCCAAATGTCAGAGATAAATCAAACTTAAAATAATTTCTCTTGTATGTAGGTATTTCTGGCCTTACAGGTTGTCAATTTGAAAATTAAGAGGGCATTGGTGTGTGCTCAAAAATGTTTCTAAATCTGGAAATGTCACAGGGACGATGTGATTACATAAAGATTTAATGAGAACAAGCTGTGACATTCCTGTGAGACAGTGTGTTCTGGTCAGCAAAGCCTTTTAGCCAAGGTATAGAAGATTTCAACCCATATGCAGCAATACAGCTGACTGTTATTGGTGTTGTTATCTCTCTGTGTGTGTCGGTGTGTTCAATGTAATATCTGCTGTATTCGTGTTGTATTTTGTGTGTTTTCCTCACAGGGCTGCTTGGGTCTGATCTACACAGTGTACATCGACAGCCTGAATTTCCCTTTAGAGGGTTTGGTGGCCAACCTCTTTACATTCCAGGTTCCTGTTGCTGGTGGATCCCAGGTAAGTCTTTACTAAAGTGCAGCATTCCCAAAATACCACAGTCTGGCTGACCTCTCTCCGGTCCCGCTGGCCGCACATCCAGAGCAAACCAGGAGCTTTACTGGGTTAATGTCACTGCTGCTACTGTGAGGTGGTGATTATTTGCACAGATCATGGCTAAGCGCTCACTGTAGTTTTAGGGCCCTGGAAGTCATTTTGAAGAGAGCGCTGGAGGAATGTTTTGGTTCTGCGCAGCTAGTATGAAAACTGATTTATGTTTGCTGTCCAGCCGATCAGGAATTCCTCGTTTAGATGGTGCCAGAGATTGTCGTCCAGCCACGGGTAGATGTTTTCTAATACATATTTTTCATGTTTTCATACTATTTTGTGCCTCTGTCACTTGGAGCAAAAATACCTCAGACTAACTTGGGTTGTTTGACTATGGAGCCATTAAAGTGTATTTCTTGCACAATGGAAAAATAAATATTTAAAGCTGCCAGCTGCCATTGCAAAAACCCTCATTGCTCAGATAAAAACAATTACATTGGTTTGATGCGGTTTGGTAGCTGTACATGCATGTCAGAGGGTCAGGCAAAAAAAATTCAGGCCAAGTAAGCAATACAGTACTTACAGCAAAATACCATAAAATGAAAGGGAGACCAAATGTATCTCAATCATATTGGAAAAAACACGTTTACCGCTGTGTCTGCAAAAAAAAAATCCCTCATTATATTTTGTTTGAAACAAGGGCCAGTGTCCTCTGAGAGGAAAGAATTTGGCCTGCAACTCCGACTCCGTTCTGACTGATTTCTCTGCAGCAAGACACCGTTTCCACTTAAAATCTGTAGCGCTTTAGGCTGATTTGAACACATCATCGTTTATCTCTGCAGACGAACAGACTCATTTTTCACTGCAGCACCCTGTTAAACATGAAGGCATGTTGGGAATCATGACCTGCTGTCCCTCCCGTTTTCTCCACTTATTCTCTTTATCCTCTAGTCCTCCACAAATCCTCTCTCAGTACCCACACTGTAATCAGTCAGAATCATTTTAATTCACAAATCACCCCAGGAATTTGACCCGGTTAAGTGGAGCTGAAATGTTAAAAGAGGCGCAGTTCAGGAACTCACTTCTGCACACTTGAAGATATACACATTTTTTAAACATATTTTTAATGGATCTTATTGGGATTTTTGCGGCTGTGTGCTGTACCAGATATATTTCAGTGAACATGTAATTGAGGTTTTCTTTCCCCTTTGGCAGACAGACTCATTCAAATGGCCAGTTCAGCTCTGCAGCTGCAGTGTCTGCGGAGCGCTGAACAGCACGTGTCCTGTTCATTTGATGAGGCCGCAGTACACTCGCCCACAAGGCTCTCGGTCGCAGCGCCGCTCGGCCCCGTGCACATGACGGGAGTAGACATTTCCATGGTTGTCTGATTCGGTTACAAAATATTGTGCCTGTTTTGTTTTTCCTTCACAGAAGCTGTTTTCGCTGGGAGCGGGAGATCGGCAGCTCATCCAAACGCCCCTCAACGACAACCTGCCTGTGACGTGCAAGAGCGTGGCCCTGCTCTTCCAGCAGCTCGGTGGGTCCCCCCGGCACCCGTCAGTCAGCAATACAGCTATCAGTCACCGGGTTTAGCTGTTTATGAGTCAGAATATGACTTGTACATGACTTTATTCCTTTATGGCTACTCCCTCATGGCGAACTCTTGTTTATTCACTTCAAATAGAAAGAGTTGCACCATGACAAAAGCTGCTCGCTGCAGGTTATCACGTCTACACACACTCCTTTCTGGATTTAACCAGTTCTGACTGCCATGTCTGCTTTCTATATAATCTGACAGTGGATATTTGCTACTCTTTTTTTTTTTTTTTTTTTTTTTTCTTATTTTTTTTTTTTCCTTTTTTCAAGT
>OMLB01028525.1:15954-25982 GCA_900302555.1 Myripristis jacobus | reverse complement strand
GATTTTTTTTTTTTTTTTTTTTTTTTTTTTTTTGGGTCTTAATCATATTATTGCCATCATTTTCGAAGTTGATTTAAGCGGCTTAATTTGTGTGGCATATTTCAGATTGATTCAGCCTTGATGCTTATCAAATGTATTGAAGTAAAAGGTTAATTTTAAGAAGCTCAGACCCACTATGCCAATCACATGATGGTAAATTATTGTAGGACTTAAACAAACAGTAGACTTTTGCTATGAATAGCTATTAAGCACTCGGATTAAATCTGTATTAAATGTGTCTGAGGCAAGATTACATCGTTTTGCTTTGCTCCATCAATGTTTCTATAAGTTTGCCGAGGCTAACATGAGCACATGACGAAGATTTGATGCAGTTTGGTGGCTTCACATTGCAGTGTTTGCACAATTTGTTCGCTGGTCAGATTGAAAATATTCAGATTTGTCCAGGCAATCGGTGCATTGAGAAAAAGACAATGTGCCTTATTCAGCGTGACTCTTCCTGACACTCTGTAGTTTTCCACTCTGGAGAAAGTTTATCCTATCAGTTTGCCAGATTCTCACAAAGATAGGCTTTGGGATGAATCACTGTTGTTCACAATATGTCTCTGTTACTGTGGGGGGAAAAAAAAAAGCCTGAATACACATTCATCTATATAGTTCACCATCCACAACTTAAGTCGTACATCTTTGAGTGAAATGAACTATTTTTCACCTGAAATTTGATTTGATTTGTAATGGAAAATTGGCCCTCCATATTTCCTCATTTGATTAGAGGAACATGCTTCAAAACAGAGTGGATTACACTTCTTGCGAGCATTAACATCATCCTCCTGTGTTTGTTTGGACACAGCGGTGAACGTGCACATGGGGGGGAGTACTTAACCAATACACGTGTGATCAGGGTCATGTGGAAGTCATGCATATGTAGCCAATCTGGATGCACAAGTGCAAAGCAAATGGCCTGTACCTTGACAAAACACTCAACCATGGTTTATGTCAGTCTTCAGAAGGTTGTTTTGGGGGACCAGCACACATTACGCAACACGAGTCCACATAGCCAATAAGAGTCTACAATTTATTAACGTGTGGGATAAAACACCCACCATCCTTGGTTAAGGCCAGGTCTCCAGTCCAGTTGTTGTTAGAGTTGCATAGGAAGTGGAAGTTATTGTTGTGCTAAAGTCTGCAGGAACATATTTGGCTGCTGTTTTTTTTTTTTTTCTAGCCAGACTGTTTGAGGTTACATTTCCATGATAGCCTCTCAGGAAGACAAGAGATGGAAAGAAGTGGTTACCTCACCAAGTGCTCTCTGTTGTTCGGCAACACTATGAATACGCCATTCGATTTCATGCATTAGCCTCTTTTAATACCAGCTCTTTCAGATAATGCCACACATTTTGTCCAGTTGGATATCAGATCTTTTATTTTTTTAAGATTTTTTTTTTCTACTTCACTACTCTACACAGTCTTTTACAGTAAGAGACAGGAGGGATGGGAGGAAGAAGGGTGGTCTGACATGACACAAACACAAGACATATTCGAACCCAGGATGTTGCAGGCACTTGTTACCGGCTGTGCTGGGAATGATGAGTAAGCCATGACGGTGCAAACCGACCAGTGGGTTCTGTTGAGTCAGGGAAAGAAAAGATAATTGTTTTTTTCCACAAGTCATAATTCAAAAGAGGTTTGTGCTCATCTTGTGTGCTGAGCGGTAAAGTGGTCATCATGAAAAAAAAATGCTTACAGTGTCAAAGTGCATTCGATGTTTGTGCTTTTCCATCCTCTTCTGCCTCTTGGTGCTTGGAGTGTTTTATTACCGCAGGACAATAAACATTTAGCTGCCCAATCAGTGTCCTGATCAAACAAGGCAAAAATTCAGTTTTATGTGATCTTTCCTCTCTCTGTTGTAGCAACAAGTAATTGTTTTAACATTTGACTTGGTTCCTCATCTCAGTTTCATTAGTCCATCGCTTTTTTTTTTGTTGTTTTTTTGTTGTTTTTGATTATGCAGTATGGACAAATTTATACAGGACTTTCTGGCTCAGAGCAAGTCCTCATGGTATATTGAGCACTGCATTGTGGAATTAAACAGTGGTATTCAAAGTGGGGTCTGGGGACCCCCAGGGGTTCTTGAGAGTCGTCAGGGGATCCTCAGCAAAATAGGGACTAGTTGAATTTCATTTTAAATGCTTGTGAAAGGCATCAGAATACAGCCGCAAGGAGAAATCTGGCATCAATGCAGCATCTTTGATCTAGATGTTAAAATGTATCATTTTAATAATTTGGAAGCTAATTTTGTTGTCGTTTCAAAGAACTATATGTTTTTGCCAATTTTCTGTTCACCTCTTAACCCATGTTTTTGGAAGAAATCAAGTGGATTTGCTCAGGTTTCAAAATGTTAACTCACTAGACATCGCTGCAGCACAAAATATGCACAAGTCATTATTCCATTTTTTTTTTTTAAATCTCACCACTTTGAATGGATTTGACCTGTATAACACCTAGACAGTTTCATCATAAACCTCCAGTAGGAGTCTGGAGCTTAATGAGAGTCAACTTGGGGGTTCAGAGCCTGAAAAAGTTTGAAAGAAATGCTGAACCCAGTTTTAAGTGTTGAAAGTTGAGGGCACAGTTAAATCATTCTCCAGGCCTTCTTCCTCTGTGTGCTGACAGACCGTGTCACACGTATCCCTGACAGGCAGGATAGCTGAACAGCTACACGTATGCAGGGAGAACAGACGTGCTGCATCCACTCATTAGGTCACCCCCATGTCTATATAAGGCTTGTTGAGTAGCTATACAGGCTGGTGAGCAGCGGGAGGCAGGTCCACTCACAGCGCTCTGTGTGCAGGTCAGTCCAGTCACCAGAGAGGAATGTCACACTTCACAGGAAGCGTAACCCCCGGGAAGATAGGACCGGCCATCAGCAGCCCTGCTGTTTGTTGTTTACTGCTTTTGTCCTCTCTGTTGTCTGGGGCTGTTGCTGTCACTTTTTATTTCGGGCTCAGAAATGTGTCGCTGTCTCTATGAGAAAAGTAAACACTTGAAAGTGCTGGGCATAGATACCATACCTTGAGGTATGATTAAGATACATGCATGTAAATCACAGTTTATGCCCCTCTCTGAACATGAAAAAAAGTTTGCATTCACCTTCAAGACTCACAGGTTTTGTTGAGCCAAATATTCATGTTTCCTGTTCCTGTTTATGACTGAAGAACGCGACTGAGGCAGCCAGACATCCAGACCCAGCGCCCCCAGTGGCGCGGATATGTCTGCCAGTGTTCCTCTCTCCTTATCGCTTCAACGTGTGATGAATTGATGGCAGTCGCTTGATAGGAAACAATAACAGGAACTGTAAACTTAGAATTCTTCCGGATTGTCACACTGGTATTTGAAATATTATTTATACTGTATGAGAGCGTGTAATTTCCTTTTGTTTTTCGTAGATGTGTTTTCCCTCAGGTTCACATTTCAACGCAAAATGTTTCGTTTGTCTCCGGAAATGTTTTTAATCTTTCACATCATTATGAGCCAGCGAGCAACATGGTCCCGATGCCAGAGATGGTGTGCGTAATTGTTTACACAGGTAGTTTATACACAGCTCGTAGTAGATAGGAAGTGGAAAGATCAGTTCATACATGTAAGACAAATTGTTGCAAAATTATTAGTGATCTTGCAGCCTTTCTTAATTTGTATTAATTATATTTAGATTATTCACTGGGCAGAGAGTGGCCTGAAATGTAGCCTTGGTGTTCATTCCAGCAACTCACACAACTAGAACCAACGCTGAAATTGACTGTATTCAAATTCTGGAGTCATGCAGCAGTTCAGTATATCTCACACAGACAGACCAAATTTCAGAATAGGACTGATACCCAGACCAAACAAACCCATCCAACCCAAAAGCAGCATTTATGGCCTTCTATATTAGGACTGGAATGTTTGGTCTGCATATCATCTCGTAATAAATATTGTATATTGTATGTTTTAACTTGCAGCAGCATCTTGAGGCCGTTCGTGCTACACAAATAACGCCCTCTAATTTATATTTGGTTGCTTGAAATCCCCAACGAATAGCCCGATTTTGCTGTATTGTTCTGAAGCGCTGTCACAGTCGTAAATTACGCTCTCTCTGTTGTTTCTCTTTTTGCAGGAATCCAGAACGTCCTCAGCCTGTTTTGTGCGGTTCTGACGGAGCACAAGGTTTTGTTCCACTCCACCAGTTACCAGAGACTGGGAGAGGCGTGTCGCGCGCTGGAGGCCCTCATGTTTCCCCTCAAATACAGGTAAGTGCTGGACTCCTCTGATGGGACACATGGATCCATCCTCCTGTGAACTATGTGTGGTTTGAGTGACATATATATGAGTTTCTATAATGACATAATCCAGACAGTTTAGCTTTTTCACTGTACTCTGTGCTATTCTTTTCAAGTTCTACATTTGCCTGGCCTCTAAGTACTTACAACAGGTTTTAGTAGATAATTTAAATCCATGAAGGTAATAAGAAAATCTTGCTCGGGAACAGTACATATTGGCATTGAACTGGCAGGTTGGTGACTTGTTGGATTAGCTTATTGATGCTGATGTGAATGGTGTTGGTAAGGTAGCTGGCCGGAAAAAAAAACAACTGTAAGAAACTGTAACACGTAAGCTGGAAATGTTGTGTCAGTATCGGCTGTGAGGCTGTGTTGTTGTTGGAGCCCGGTGGAACAGGAAATGTGGTCTGTGCAGCGACGTGCGCCTCGTAGTATTTACCCTGAGAGTCGTACGTGGTCAGTCTCTGCTGTTTCAGTAAATGTATGTAAAAGCTGTTTCTTGCCTGCAAAGGTTCTTGAGTCGATCGTTCACTTAGTAAGGCTTTCTTTCATTAACAGCAGTGATGACATCAGCAAAATGCACATTTAACAAACCCCCTTTAAAGTGGATAATGTAAAAGTACTCTAAGGAGTTACTTTTAATAAGGAGTAACTAATTAATGCAACTAGTTACTCTCTAAAGTAACACTGATTCATGTACAAATACAATTCCTCTATCATTATAAAATTTAAAAGATAGATCATTTAAAACTTTGTACTGAAATAAGGTCATTTATCAAATAAAATGCCTTTGAGCAACTGGTGAGTGTAGCATGAAGCATCAGTCTTGAAAAAGCGTCTCTTTCCGGCACGCTGTATTACAGAACATGATGTCAAATTCCCAGCACTCATAAAAGTTTTTATTTTGAAATTTATCAGCATCGTCTGAGAGCTATGCACTTATCTTTACTGCAGTCTTATTACACCATATGGCTTTTCTCTTATGTGAATCAAAGTTTCAAAACAGTGCACTCGCAGTTGTCTTCCAGTTTCCCTCTCTTCTGATGATGCTCGCTTAATCCGACGTCTTTTTTCTGCGCTTATTCTGTCCTCTCAATATCATGTCCTCTCATCAACCCAGCTACCCGTACATCCCCATTCTACCGTCACGGCTCCTAGAGGTGCTGAGCTCGCCCACTCCCTTCATCATTGGAGTGCACTCCATGTTTCAGAGTGAAATCCAGGATCTGGTGAGTGCAAGATGTATTACAAGCATCTAGAAACCTCTTCCCCTTGCATGCAGAACATAGAGACCATACTGTAAATTGCAGCGTGCAACCGAACACCTGTGAAACATTAACAAAGGCCTGCGTCCCTCTCGGTGTATTTTGATACCCTAAAAGTGATGTTGCACCATTAGATCTCAGAGTAGAGGCATTCTTCCTGTCAACCAGAGTTCATTCACTCTCGCAAGCCCTTTTCACACAAGACTGAGTCATCTACCCTTCCACAGGATGTTTTTTTTTTTTTTTTTTTAGCTAGTTTCGGTTGAGCCTCATCAAGTGAACGTGTTGTTCATCGCAGCATTCCCTCCACCTGACATGTCAGTGTTGTATGTGTGTTGAACAGTTGGATGTCATTATTGCTGACCTGGATGGAGGAACAATAAAGATTCCCGAGTGTATCCACTTGTCCCTGCTCCCCGAGCCTCTGTTACACCAAACACAGACTGCCCTGTCCCTGGTAAGCCACCGCATATACAGCACATATGCACAGACACACATACGCACAACCCTATTTAAAGAATGTATAAACATTTACACAGTGTAAGCCAAAATGAATTCCTTTATCTTTGAACACCAAACAAACTAAAGAGTTTTTCTTCAGTGTCTGTGTCAGTTTCCCCTGCTAATGTTACTATCCATTACAATGAGATAGGACTGATTTGACTAAGATGGTCTATAAAAGCATTTGAAAGTATATAAATCAACTTGAGCTCTATTAATTCTCACAGGTTTTGCACCCTGACCTGGAGATCGCAGACAATGCATTCCCTCCGCCTCGCACTGCACCCTCCAACGTCAAGTTGTTGGTAAGTCACTCCCTCTGTGCGCAAGCGCTGCGGGTGAACAGAGCTGCTTCTCCTAAGTCCTCGTCATGCACAGTGTATGAGTAGCTCAAAATTTTTAGTGTCAGCAAGAGGGTATCATCTAACCTCTGACAGTAACCTGCTACGATGAACGTAAATAAAACATTTCCCGTTGCAGAAGTTTTGCAAGTCTATGTCCATTTGCGCCAGATATTATCTCCTCACCTGTCTACAGCCCTGTTTCTGACAGGCTCGCTGGCTGAAGAGCAGATACTCCCTTCCCTTTGAGTTATTTTTTGTGTAATAATGCTGTGTTCCAGGATAAGGAGGTGAGGGCTGTGTTCCTCAGGCTGTTTGCACAACTCTTCCAGGGCTACAGGTCCTGCCTGCAGCTCATCCGCATCCATTCCGAACCAGTGATTCACTTTCACAAGGTACGATAATGCCATAATGTACTTTCCAGCGCTTTGTAGACCACTTAAAAAGTTGCGAGAGAAACTGTGTGTTCCCAATTTTTCCAATTTCTCATGTGACTTTAGATTAAATACGACCAGCAACTCTGTTATTCCTGCTCAGCAAACCAGCATTTTTTTTTCTGCCAGGAATGTTTTAGCCAAAGTTCAGCAGTGAGGATGGAATTACATTTGAAAACTTGACAGATAAACCTGTTGGGGGTATTTTGACTGTTTTTTTGGGGGAGTTTTTTTCTTCAGAGTTTTGTGCTGACTGCATGACTGCGCTATGATGCTCTCTGCCTGTTTATGTTAGCCTCGGACACAGTCCTCTCACCTTGGGCAAAGCCCCAGCAATGAGCCATATGAAATGTATTAGGCTTACATTTTTGTTTTGTGCCGGGGATTTTGTTTGTTCGTGTCTGTGGTGTCTCCGTGGTAACCTCTCAGCACATCCTCCTCAAAGTACCCCACATGGGTCAGATTATAAACAAATGCTCTGCTTTTTCGCTTGGAGTTGGAAACAGGGGAAGGCTTAGAACAAACTGCATTTTATGTCTTCCATCCACAGGCACAAATAACTCGAAAGAAGTCAATCAAATGAATTTACATGTACTCATTTGTAACTAGATTTATTTTCCTTGTGTGCACGCTGAAGAACGTACTCAGGATTCAAAAATAAAAGATGCTGGTGTAAGGTTTTGCGGTCTACACTATATCCATATGAACAAGATTATAGTGCTTCCATCTGTGTGGTACTGTAACCGTTCTAATTCTGTGCCTGTAACCCCCGACACTCTCCAGACTGCCTTCCTGGGCCAGCGAGGCCTAATTGAGAACGACTTCCTGACCAAGGTTTTGGATGGCATGGCCTTCGCTGGCTTTGTTTCAGAGAGAGGACCGCCTTACCGAGCCTGTGATCTCTTTGATGAGGTACTTGACTGCAAAGGAAAAGGCTGCTGACTGTCAGAATACAAATCCAGGGGGGATTAAACCAAAATCCATGTGTTTATGTGCTAAGTGAAAATGCGCAGGTACAAAAAAAATCCAGGTCCAAGCACAACTGTGAATTGTTTAAATATAAGTCTTTACTTTAAGTGGTGTAGACACTTAGGACCAGTGCATTTCAGGATTGCATTTAAGTCACGTTGTTCAATTAATTTTAAATGTTATATATGCTCCCTGCAAAGTTCAGTGTGCATTAGTGAAGAAACATTACATACATTATGTTACACAGAACCAGTCACCATGAATATTCTTGGCTCATTTCAGCATAAAAGAGGGAATAGTTGATGTCAGTTCATTTCCAGCTCATTTAATCCATAATGTACATTCAGACTCACAGTTAAACGCACACAGTAATCGTAAAGCAGGGCAAATTTCTCTTTACAAAATTATATAAAAACAAATCTGCTTAAATTTTATAGCTAACGGTATTTGGAATGTGCATTGGATAAACCTCAGCATACAAAAACGTTGTGAAAGTGGTAAAACCGGTGAAATTTGTCTAAAAAGTTGTGGTAGAAGAACACCTGGGCTCAAGTTTGCCTCTTCTGCAAGCTGGAGGGTGCGGTACTGTGTGACATTCAAGCCGCCATAACAGAAAGTAAAAATCTGAAGGAACTGTCCAGTCACCTGTTAGTAATGAAACAGGCATAAAAGTATTTTACCACATCTAATGTGTTACCAGTTTTTATTGTTTATTTTTTTTTAGACAGCCAAGTTATTCCATGCTAGTGAGGGAAATGAAGGTGTGAAGTCCAGCATTTGATCAATGAACTGTGCGACATTGCCATCCATTTTTGATCACCCATAGGTTTGCAACAGTTTAACTTTACAGTATGCAAAATCTTTATTTCCAATTTTTGTGTGTTTGTAGCTGGTGGCTTTCGACATTGAGAGCTTTAAGGAGGAGGAGGCCAACCCTGCCAAGCTGCAGAAGCACATGAGGGAACTCTCTGAGCAGCTGTACAAAAATGTAAGGCCTGCCGTCATCTCAGCAGGCGGCAGTTGATGTAATCGATAAGTTTATAGTTTTTTTGTGGTTTGCTGTAAATCTTGGCGTTAATGCATGTGCTTCCTCGGTGGCTGAATTCCAGGAGAACCCCAACCCTCACATGGCTTTCCAGAAAGTGCCTCGGCCGTCAGAGGGATCCCACCTGCGGGTTCACCAGGTACCGTTCCCCCTGCTGTATGATGACAAGGTGGAGGGGCTGTTACAGGAGGGCACGGCCAAGCACGCCTGCGCCCCTGCCGCCACACGACCCGAAAGGAAGTGTGTCGTCCCTGCCGGACCACCCGTAGGTACGTCAGCCTTTAAACCACTTTAATTTAACATGTTAACAGCTTCATCAGTCAACCTCTCTAAATCCCAAATGACTCGAGAAAAACAAATGCTAATACAAGCTAGACTGGGCGAGCCTAGTTTAGTGTTTGTGTGTACATGCACCAGCACAAAATTCAGCAAGATCAAGCACAGGGCGGAGGTGACATTGCCGACCCTTTGTCAAGCCTGACGCACACCTGAAGATATCTGAAAACAACTCGCGGGTCAAAATCCAACACATAAAGACAATCTTCGCTGATTTTCACACTAGATGAGTCGGTGAGCTCAGCACACCACACGCAGATAGCTGATGCTGACCAAAACACAGAAAACATATTCTAGCCTCAAGCCACAACAACACCAACAAACAAGGAATACTGGGTCAAAATCAGATTTTATTCCCTAATATAAAAACAATAAAACAAACTCTAGTAAAAAAAAAAAAAAAAACAGCATTACCACAGTCCATATTTAAAAACTCCTATAAAAGGTCCAGTCCAGTTCAGCATTCCTCAAGCCCCAATCCTCATGGGATCCTTAACCCTCCTGTTATGTTCACATTTTTGAACATCTTTTATGTTTGGGTTCAATTTGACCCCTGCAGTTTAAACTTCCACAAAATTATTATAACTAAAATTGTTACCAAAGTTTATGTGTCAGGTACTTTATGTTTCTTTGTTGATTACCTAAATAGCCCTTTAAATAAAACATAACTCCCCCCACCCCCACTTATACTATTATGTATTCCTATTATGCGACAATGGAAAAATATGCAAATCACCATAAAATCTCACTGATTGATCTGAGATTTTTGTTATTTATAACCAATGCGTTACAAAGTGTGAACAGGACATTGAAAGCATATCATC
>OMLB01028525.1:4973-15934 GCA_900302555.1 Myripristis jacobus | reverse complement strand
GTATACCTGAAATGGTTTTCCAACAGTCTTGAAGGACTTCCCAGAGGTGTTTAGCACTTGTTGGCCCCTTTGCCTTCACTCTGCGGTCCAGCTCATCCCAAACAGATTGGGTTTAGGTCAGGTGACTGTGGAGGCCAGGTCATCTGCCGCAGCACTCCATCACTCTCCTTCTTGGTCAAATAGCCCTTACACAGCCTGGAGGTGTGTTTGGGGTCATTGTCCTGTTGAAAAATAAATGATCGTCTAACTAAATGCAAACCGGATGGGATGCCATGTCGCTGCAGGATGCTGTGGTAACCATACTGGTTCAGTGTGCCTTCAGTTTTGAATAAATCCCCAACAGTGTCACCAGCAAAGCACCTCCACACCATCACACCTCCTCCTCCATTCTTCACGGTGGGAACCAGGCATGTAGAGACCATCCATTCACCTTTTCTGTGTCACACAAAGACATGACAGGTGGAACTCATCAGACCAAAGCACAGATTTCCACTTTGTTTGGGCCAAGAAACACAAGGAATGTCCATTCCTTGTGTTTCTTGGCCCAAACAAATCTCTTCTGCTTGTTGCTTTTCCTTAGTAGTGGTTTCTTAGCAGCTATTTGACCATGAAGGCCTGATTCGTGCAGTCTCCTCTGCACAGTTGATGTAGACATGTGTCTGCCACTAGAACTCCGTGTGGCATTTATTTGGGCTCTAATCTGAGGTGCTGTTAACTTGCGATTTCTGAGGCTGGGTACTCGGATGAACTTGTCCTCAGAAGCAGAGGTGACTCTTGGTCTTCCTTTCCTGGGACGGTCCTGATGTGAGCCAGTTTCGTCATAGCACTTGATGGTTTTTGCGACTGCACTTGGGTACACATTTAAAGTTTTTGCAATTTTCCGGACTGACTGACCTTCATTTCTTAAAGTAATGATGGACTGTCGTTTCTCTTTACTTAGCTGATTGGTTCTTGCCATAATATGAATTCTAACAGTTGTCAAATAGGGCTGTCATCTGTGTACCAACCGGACTTCTGCACAACACAACTGATGGCCCCAACCACATTGATAAAGCAAGAAATTCCACAAATGAACCCTGACAAGGCACACCTGTGAAGTGAAAACCATTTTAGGTGACTACATCATGAAGCTCATTGAGAGAAGGCCAAGGGTTTGCAGCGCTGTCAACAAAGCAAAGGGTGGCTACTTTGAGGAATCTAAAATATAAAACATGTTTAGAGTTATTTAACCCTTCTGTTATGTTCACATTTTTAAACATCTTTTATGTTTGGGGTCAGTTTGACCCCTGCAGTTTAAACTTCCACAAAATTATTATAACTAAAATTGTTACCAAAGTTTATGTGTCAGGTACTTTATGTTGATGACCTAAATAGCCCTTTAAATAAAACATAACTCCCTCCCACCCCCACTTATACATCCAGTATTCCTATTACGCGACAATGGAAAAATATGCAAATCACCATAAAATCTCACTGATTGATCTGAAATTGGAAAGAAATATTATTTTTTGGTGTTTTAATGGCTTTATATTGTTTCTAAGTACAGATTTTTGTTATTTATAACCAATGCGTTACATGTGAACAGGACATTGAAAACATATCATCAATTCAATTTCATCTTAACCCGGTAGTGCCCATTACATTAGGAACACTCATTAAATATGAAGCAAAAAAAATGATGTTAATCATTCATTTAGAGACGTTAAACATTGGCTGGGGTCAAATTGACCCCAAACATAATAGGAGGGTTAAATGTATTAATATGTATATATTTTCAACTTCTTTTTTTATTGAATTTTCAGCTCAACCAATTTTTATACAATAAATATGTTTCTAAGTTGCTTGGTATAGGTATAATACAACACATTAAAAACCATAATACAATCAAATAAGGTTTGAAACAGAAATGTATAAATAAAAAGGAAAAGTTATAATAAATGAGGAAAAAATACAAAATGAGATAAAAATGAAAAAAAATATATACATTCTTACACATATATATACATGTTCACACACTCACTCACTCACATACACACACACTACACCATGTCCTACCCCCCCACCCCCTAACACTGACACATACAAACACAAACACACATATGCACACACACAGACTACACAATGTCCTACCCCCCAGAAATGCTGACAAAAATTGTTCCCAGAAAGCTTCCCTTTCAGTGCAACGTGCATCACAGGAGGAGCAAGGAGCACAGCCATCAAGGACATCACCAAAGCAGCTGAGAAAGCCTCGAGATGGCTCTGGATCCAGAAGAGTGGTGACCCGGCTCATCAGAGAAGCCTGCGAGAACAAAGGGGACCTCACAGTGTTGTGGTTAGACCTAGCCAATGCATATGGCTCCATCCCCCACAAGCTGGTCCAGACCACCATGACAAAACACCACGTGCCAAACCATGTTGCAGATCTGATCCTGGATTATTACAACCAGCTCAGGATGAGTCTCAGCAGGTGTAACATCATCGGTAACATCAGAGTGGCATAAGCTGGAGGTTGGGATAATCACAGGCTGCACCATCTCTGTAACCTTGTTTGCCTTTGCAATGAACATGATTGTCAAGTCAGCTGAGCCAGCGTGCAGGGGGGCCCCCAGACACAATAAGGGATCCGCCAGCCACCAATCAGGGCCTTCATGGACGACTTAACAGTCACCCCAGAGTCTGTGCAAGGTTGCAGGTGGATCCTTCAAGGGCTGGAATCTGGTGGGCTCAGATGAGTTTCAAACCGGTCCAACTCCAGATCACTAGTGGTAAAGGGGCAAGGTCATGGACAGATTCCACTTCAACATCAAAGGGACACTAATACCAACCATCTCAGAAAAGCCAGTGAAGAGCTTGGGCAAGGTTTTCAACAGCAGCCTCAAGGATGCCTCATCTATTCAGGCCAACTGCCAGGGATTGGACAGCTGGCTAAGACTGCACCACAAAGACATAGTGGGCGTTGTGGTCCATGGCAGAGAGGGCTTGGGGTTGTTCCCAACACCACGTTATGAGGCGCGCAAGGGGAAGGAGAAGCAGAGGTAGATTCAGGAAGAGGTGGGGGCTGCAGTGGAGGGAGGGAGATCAAGCAGAGCAGTCGGTTTGAGGCAACCTGGACGAGGTGGGAGCAGTCCATGGAATAGAAACTCACATGGACAGACCTCTGGCAGGCTGAGCCACACCGCATCACCCTCCTGATTCGGGCAGTGTATGATGTCCTGCCTAGCCTGGCAAACCCCTTCACCTGCGGAAAGGCGGAGACCCCGAACTGCCCACTGTGCTCAGCAAAAGTGGCGTTGGAGCACATCCTGAGCTCTTGTTCAATAGCACTCAGTCAGGGCTGTCACACCTGGCACCATAATCAGGTGCTGAAACTTATTGCAGAAGCCATCAGCAAGGGCGTCAGCAGCTGCATCTGAGTGCGCAACACCAACCGCGCAATTCATTTTGTCAAGGCAGGAGAGCAGCCAAGGGCAGGGCACAAGATGGCGGCAGCAAGGATCCTGGCAATGGCCCAAGATTGGCAGTTCTCAGTAGACTTGAAGAATCAGCTGAAATTTCTGCAACACATTGTCAACACCACCATGAAGCCAGACATCCTTCTTGTCTTGGAAAGCACCAAGAACATCGTCGTCATGGAGCTGACAGTGCTATGGGAGGACTGCTTGCGGGAGACTCTTGAAAGGAAGAGGACTAAATATGAACATCTGGTGATTAACTGTCGAGCGCAGAGCTAGAAGGCGAGATGCATACCCATTGAAGTAGGCAAGAACATCACTGAAGCAGCTGAGAAAATCTCAAGATGGCTCTATATCCGGAGAGAAGATCCATGGGGACAAGCGAATGTCACCTGAACACACACCGCAGCCTGATCAACTGCGCCGCAAAACTGTGAATTGCATTGAAAATAAATGGTATTATCTCATTCCACCGGCAGATTTTTTTTTTTTTTTTTTACATTTTTTAAGGACAAGACCAGGCCAAAAATACTGTAAGTCTGCAGCCAGAAGAACACCAAATAGCAGGATTTACAGGGGATAATAAATTTGTTCATCGGCATCACCTACAAAGAATGCAAGAAAGCAAGGCAAAACACAAACTCAATATATTTTTGTCATTTATTTATGCCCTTGCAAAACATTTTCCACAAATGGAAACAGTGGCACAGTGAAAAGCCCTAGCCTTAACAACATTTCAATTTGAAAATAAGCAAACACAAAACACATATCGGTTGGCATAGAATTTGTTTAACTAAGCCTGGGAAAACCACAACTCTTGGGCCAGATGTGCTGGTGTTTTGGGGTGTAACAAAAATGTTGGATGTATGTTTAAACACTAACTACTTCAGCAAGGTGTATGAACTTCCTCCTGTGAACTTGGAAACATGTCATCCACACAAAATAATCAGGGGAAAAAAAGTTAATAAGAGCTGGAAAACAATATTAACAACACTTTGAACACTCGTGTAGCAGAACTACCTTTAACTGTTCAACCTTTGCCAAACCCTGCCACTCACAAATACATTTGAACATAAGTGAAAATATGAATAAGAACTACTTATATTTGTCTTTCCCCACAAAAGACACAGAATATCAAATGCAACCATTTTTAAAACATAAATTCTTGTTCTTTTTCTTAATAGCAAGATTTTTTTCTCAAATATACAACATAAACAATCCAAATGCTCATGCAGCACCCTGAAAAACACAGTAACCTCACACATTGCATATTGCACAAATGAAGGCATCGCATTGTATAACATCTGGATTGTGTGTGTTATGCATTGACAGATAGATTTACTTTATTGATCCAAACTGGGAAATTCCCATTGCTGCTTTAAATTAAAAAGGTCAAAACCATCTGCATTTCTTCTGACAGTATGAGGCTTTTGACAGAAGCTGTCTTTCAAAGCACTGACACGTGGATTTAGCTTGATATGATGGCTGATCTTTAAAAAAGAATGCAGTTTTATATCAGCAACAGAAATACTGTTCTGAGTGTCAGTCCCTGGGTGTAGTCCTTGAGTGACTACAAGTTAGTTTCTGCTCTCTGCTCATGGTGATAACTGAGGTCACATAAAAAAAGACAGTTCACCAAAGTGTTCAACTTGGACTGTAGCTGTGTCTCTGTGAATCAGCCCTTTCACGGTGTAGTAAGGCACCTTAAATAACAACAGAGAAGCCTCCCATATCCGCACAGAAGCAAAGACAGGATCATAGCACCAGCATCAAGATACAAAAGGTATCTTATATTTATTATGTTCCTTTACTTCAGGATGGGTTCAGAAGCAGCAAACACTTAAACAGGTGCCCAGCAATGTCACAGACTTAAAGGGTTAGGATACTCAACAACTATTTTACATTATTAAACAGAGAGAGCACAATCAATCCTGTGCTGTTGGCTTCACATGTTAACACACCCCTGTTAATACTTCTCAAAATATGCCTGTATGAACTAAAACTGTGCAAAATAAATTGTACAAGTGACTTTTACTTGTTTTGATGGTGAGGGGATTATTGCAAAATAATGTAAAATAGTTGACTTACGGGCATACGACCATAAAGGGATAAGTAAGCGTCTGTGTGTGTTTGTGTGTGTGTGTGTGCGCGCATGCGCATGTGTGTGTGTTCATCTGAGCAAGCTCTGCATTGTTAAAACAACTGCAAAAAGTCACAGTATGTCACAGTTTGTGGTTCAGATCCACTCAGAACCCTTCCCCCCTCCAAATTTGCTGCTAACACTGTTGCTGCTGCTGCCTATGTCTGTGTCCACCACGCTGGAGGAGTGTTTAGACGCCTGCCTTCGCTCACGGTGAGGCTTGCTGTGAGTGTTGTTGTGGCTCTGTTTCTGGCTGTAGGCCTGAATGTCAGCCTCCAGCCTGCTCCGTGCCTGACAGATCTCATTCTGAAGAGCTCTGCAGGCATCACCTTTAGCTCCTCTGGTTGTGTTGCCATCATTTCGGTTGCTGTGCTGCTGTTGCTTCTCTTGGGCAAAATTGACGTGGTTCTGCTTGCATGCCATATTGGCATTACTAAGGTCAGTGAAGGGTAGTGGTTGGTTATTGTTCCCAGTAGACAGGAGAAGAGGTTTGATGGGGATGTTGTACCCTGGTGGAGCTGAAGATGCGTTCCAGGAGAGGGGGTAGCTGCCATAATCCTCCCCGTTCACTCCTCTCACTCCTGCCTCGTTCAGAGCTCTTGGTCTCTTTGTCAGCCTATACAGCTCATCTTCAGGGAGCTGCTCACGGCGGGAGCGCAGAATCTCACAAATAGTACTGGTGCCCAGGTGTAGCATCTCCCATATATTGAGTGCCAGGCAGAGCAGAGAGACAGTGTACATGATGAGAAGAAAGATAGTCTTCTCAGTGGGCCGTGACACAAAGCAGTCCACGCTGTGTGGGCAGGGTGGGCCAGAGCATACATAGCTGGCAGGTACTGCTAGGCCATAAAGGGCATACTGCCCACATAAGAAACCTACTTCCAACACAGAACGGGCCAGGAGCTGAAGGACATAAATACGCATCAGCCCATCCTCTTTGATGCGCTGGCGCCCATCATGACGCACCTTCACTTTTTTTTTTCCACCACAACTTCCACCTGCACCATCATTACTCTCCACATCTGCCACTTCGTAGATCATTGGGTCTTCCTCATTGTCGTCCTCAGCCTCTTCAATGCCTCTGTGCTGCCTCCTTGCGGCAAGGTAGTGCTTCTTTTGTTTCCTCTGGTGCAAACCACCCGTTCCCCCACTATCTGCATGTTCCTCAGCCCGGGCAATTTTGTTGACTGCATAGCCCAGGTACATGAGGGAAGGTGTGGCCACCAGAATGATCTGGAAGACCCAGAAGCGGACGTGTGAGAGTGGCGCGAAGGCATCATAGCACACGTTCTCACAGCCCGGCTGGCCTGAGTTGCAGACGAACTTGCTCTGCTCATCGTAGTAGATGGACTCACCTCCTACAGCTGTCAGCACAATGCGGAAAACAATGAGGACGGTGAGCCAGATCTTACCCACAAATGTGGAGTGGTTGTGGATTTCTTCAAGCAGGCGAGTCAGGAAGCTCCAACTCATGGTAGTGGCAAAGGAAAGCGGTCAACAGAGAGGCAACATATACCTCTGTTTTTCCTCTAGGCCTCTGTGGAGGATTAAAGATAGTAAATATGATTAACATTTGTGTGGCATGCATGCAAAACCATAAATAATATATACATAAATACTCAGAAACCATAAATAGAATATTATCACTCTATAATTATACTTTAGGGCTCAACATTACAGCACAGATGTTTATCACATTTCTACAAATATATAAGTAAAATACATTCCAATAATGAAGGCACATTATTATCAATAACTGCAGAAAATATAGTGACCTCAGAGGTCACATTTTCTGACAGGTAGTGTGTCTGCATTTATTGCTTACATATTGTAATTTTCAAGATATCGATTAGCCTTCAAAGAGACCTGCACCTTCGACCCAACTGTTCTTGGACAACCAAATTTGAGCTTTGTACATGCCTTGTGGCTTCTCTTAGTGACTGAAAGTTATTATGAGGGGATACATAGGAAATCAGCAACTTTATTGAAATGATCCACATTGTTATTAAATAACATTTACTTTAAATTTGAGGTGCTTGTAATAGTGAATAGGTTGTCAGGAACAGTTGTGAGCAGTAAAAACGTACATCAGTGGCTATTAAAGTTTTATTTCACATTTATTTCTAATAGTATGAATTTCTCGACAGGTAAAGAAATCTATTAAAATACACATATGAGGATGACATAATGAGTGCAAAGTGAGATAAATCCCCAAGCATGTGTCTGTGTTTTCCAGACAGGAAGGCGATGTGTTCGGCTTTATTCACTTCACTTCACTTCAACTCAGTCTAGGGCTATTCTAATCCCCAAGAGTGAGTGATTTGCAATAAAAGGCAACAGTCAAAGTAAACCAAGAGATTAAAAGGTGGACAGTACATTTCGTGAATCCAGATTATGCCTATTTATATTTTCAAGGGACTCTGCGAATCGAATCTTTACTCTACAAATTACAGATGTGGAAGATTCAAGAGGGAAGAAAATTATGTTCCTAGGTAATTCTAGTCCTCTACATATAGGGCATCATCAAAACAAAGTGGGTGGTACAGTACATGGAAGGTTAAGAGGCTACAGATTTACTTAGCAATGGCCGACTCATAAACTAGCTGCCTTCTTTGAAGAACTCAGAAGCAATGATTTTATCCAGTAAAAAAATATGACTTGCTCAAAGCAAAGTTTGAAGTGAGCCTACAATGAAATTCTCATTCGTGTAGGTGAATCAAATGAATGACATTCAGTACAACTGGTCAGCTCAAAAATTTAAACTGAGCTAATCAGACTTTTTATTAGTCCTCCTTTTTTAAATTATGTACCATAGGTGGTATTTGTAAGGTGCATACTACTATAAGTTTATCTGCTACACATCTTTCCCCTTTGGATGTAACATGCATTGCCCCCAAAATAAAAATAAATAAAATGACTGGAGCATTTTACACCACCTAAGAGTGCAGCAAGACTAATGTGTGAAAGGAATGACGCTGGATGAGGCAGATTTGGACTGACAAATATAGATCTGAATCAGAATCAGAATACAGAATGCTTGCTTACGTAATAGTAGGTCCACCTAAGGACTGTGCTCTGTGCCAAACAGATCACTAGCTGACAGGAAAGACATTACATTTGAACCAACTGATTTTATGATGACACATTGATCTTCCACTTTTATTTTATTTTAGTACCATCAAGCAGCTACTCTGCACGTTTGTATACAGACTCAATTACAAGTGTAATAGTATTTCATTCATTATAGAGGCTGTATTTATACCACAACACAACTTATGGTGGCACATAAAGTAAGACATATTTAAAAGGCTGCAAGAAGTATAAAGTCAAGCAAAAGCCATGAGAAACAGAGCAAACATGCATTTTATGCTACGATACTGTATATTGTAAGTCATCACAGTCATGTAGTTTTGGCATGAAAGTGAGAGCAGTAGCAGTGTCTTGCTAATAGACATAGCTAACTGTGCAACATACAGTACATCTTGCTTGCCTGGACAAGTTTTTTTCCCTCAGCAAATGGAGGGCAGGGTTTTCCCCAAAACAAAACAGGCTGTTTTGGCTATTTTCAGTGCTCGAAATCTCAGCAGGCATCATGGTTAACACTGATTTGACAACACTCATAAAACACCATTGCTGTTGCTGTTTTACACATGTGAACACGCAATTTACCACATATGATACCTTTAAATGGTGAAATGAGAATGATCCAAGTGTCAAAGATCAGCAAAGACTCAACTGCAGAATTATGGGCTGGAGGCTGGCATAGATCAAGAACAGCTACTTTACTGGTGGCTTTAAGCAGCTCACAAATCCATAGCTTTAAAACAAAGCCAATGTACAGAATCTTCACGCAAGGCTAAAAATCAAACTTACAGGCAAACAAACAAACAAGATGGGATACGAAGCATACTGGATCAAAAAACAACAATCTGGCAAATAACTGAGGGATACTGAGAGGCAACTATATTACTGAAACTAATAAGGTAACAAAGTCGGTGTGCGAAGAGGGTATGCAGTAGTGGAGCTGTTCTGGAAGGAGAAGCAGGCAACAGATGATGGGTAAGCAGACACGTGGGGTGGAAGCTGCACAAAGACACATAAAATTTGGACAAACTGGAGGTTCTTGCTGAGTCTCTGACAGCAGAGAAGAAAAAACGGTATTGTATTAGACAGTTTGGTCTTGTGACTGAAAGGAAGACCAGGAACTGATCTGTTATGATGACTTGACATCTCAAGTTCTGCATTATTTTTTAGATTATTTGACACTCAAAGAAGAACAGTTAGGGTTGTCCTGATGAGATTGTGGCACTTACACACTTATCTGTTTTGAATGTGAACCTATAACAATTCAATTAACTTGTACCTATTTAGTATTTGTCTGATACTGTCATTCATATCACAAAAAGTATGATGACATTACAGACAACATAACAGGGGTCAATTCTTCAACCATTTAAAATAGAATTATGAATGCATAACAAACTGGAAAATATTAGTAACTTATAGCATGTATGTAAAAAATAAAGAGACTACACTGTCATCCTTTTTTCTTTACAATGTGCTTATTTGGTACATTAGGCCTATCCCCTCTCAATTTAGTGGATTCTTCTTCCAAGTTTGCTGAGTAAGTCCTCTCTCCATTGTGGATGATATTTCATTAGCAGTTCCCCTTTTCTACCACAAGGTGCTGTGTGCGTATGCATGGTCAGAGATGTGCAATAATTCACAGACATTCTCATGTATAAGCACACATTGATAAATACCACAGTTTGAGTGGAAACAACTGCACAAACGGTATAAGCACATAACTGTGTGTATGCACGGCTGATAAATGAGGGACCAGCAGTGCTGGTCTTTGAGGCCCTCCATTAGCCATGATCAATGAAAATAAAAATTTTAAAATTCTCTCTGCAGTTTAAGCAATTCACAATTAATACACTTGTAAGAGCTTCATGTGCAAGAAATTATGTCCCTTTGCAGTTTAGTGATTTATACCAAAATGTTACTGCGCCATATTTGTTTGTTTTTTTGTGCATATGCTCCCTCAGAGGAGTCCAGACAACTCTCATCTCATCAGCAACCTCTTCACTGTGTCATCCCCTGTTGACCCTGAGCATATCAGACACATCTTCACACAAAACAAACGAGGTGTGCCAGTGACCAAGTTATGACAACAAGAGGCACACAAAACAAAGGCCCAACTCCTGTCATGAATCAGATATTTCTCTCATTTTCTCACATTCACACACAGATGAGGCCAAATCTCTGAATAGAATTGATGTCACAAATTCCTCTGGTATATTTTGATAATGTTTTCTCTCCCGTTGCTGGCAGTGAGTATTAGCTCTTAATTCTTCTACCAAATGTAG
>OMLB01028520.1:2269-14378 GCA_900302555.1 Myripristis jacobus | reverse complement strand
CAAGAACAACAACACTCCACAACCTTCAAACTGCATAGGGCTGGTGGTTTACCACATGTCCAGGCGGTCGTAAGGGTGGCAAGCACATTCAAATTTTCTTCAGAAACTTTACAAAGTCTTGGAAATTACCAAAATGAAATGTTTGCTCTTTCTGTGCATTTTTCATGCCAATGATGTTAATAAAATGATCAAATGCATTCAGTGGAACTTATAATCTCTCTTATTTTCACCGGAAAAAATGTGGCTAGTGGAAATTCTGATTGGCTGGTAACTTTAAAAAGTTACCAGCCACATTGGCTTGTGATCAAAAAAGTTAATTTAGAACCCTGTTGGTCAGAGTGCAGTAGCAACCCTACAAATAACAGATGACACCATCACTGAAGGCTGGCAGCCTATTAACTATTGGTGCTATATGTGGTTCAGTTTGCTATAAAGCAATCTGCAAGCTTTCAGTTCCCAGTGACGGCAGATGATGGAAGTAAAAGGAAGATGAAAAAATTATTTCCAACATATTTATATTATCCAGAAAGGGGGACGAGGTTACAGGAAACAACAAGGCTGATGGGAAAAGTATTCTTTGATGGCAGTGAAAAATAATTTTAATGAGAAATGACATATTGTTTTCTATACCTTTAAATTCACCATGTATTAATGCAAAAAGTGGAAAATGATGCATACGATTAAAAAAAACTGATTATTAGTTTCACACAACCCATTATCATCATCACCACCAGGGGTTTATAGGCATCATCAGTATTTAGCTTCATCGATGTTTTAAGCTTATGTGGTGCTTTCAGCTAAAGCTCAGTTCAAATGTAGAATTTCTGGGTCAGTTCTCAGTGAACATATTAACCTCAGGGATGTGAATTCTTCTGTTTGTTGATCTATGCATATACATGCAGTGATCTATCTACTTACATCTAACTGCCGGTCTTCCTCAGGCTGCCAGGTCTTTCTACCAGCGTATCCACTTCATCGTTGGTCCCGAGACCACCCATGTTGTCACTGGCGACAGTCCTTTCAATAAGAGGTGAGTATGACATGAGATTTGGTGCAAGCCCAGCGTTTATTTACAGGAAAATGTCAACAAGTCTTAAAGTGATCTCTTCAGAGGATCCAGTTTAGTTTTTGTTTTCTTTCGGTGGTTTCTTTGGTGGTTGTTTGCTTGCCATAGCCTATACTGTTTCTTATTAACCACCTGCATCACTGGTTGCAGGTCATATTTGCTTTCTGGCTGTATGAAATTGGCAGAAAGACACGGAGGAAGAATGGAGAACAAAATGCAGTTCTCCTCTTTTACCTTGCCAAAAGCCATTTCTTCCCACATCTGCTTCACACATAGCGTTCATTAAATATGATAAGAGAGAAAGAGAGAGTGGCAGACTCTAAAATATAGAGTGAAAGGCAGAGCTACTGACACAGAGAAGAAACATGACAGCAGTCCAAATCAGCCGTTTTTCCTGCTTTGGTCACATTTTTTATGCCAGCCAGACTGTTTCATAACAGCAACCCTGTAATAAAAATGCCCTGTATTTCCATAATTGAAAGTGGCCACAACCTTGTAATAAAAAATATTTTATTAGACCTCAAAACAGCATGGATGGCGGGTGTGTGTGAGTGTGTGGTGTTTGTGTGTTTGTGTGTGTGTAGGTGGGTAAAGGGTGTTTAAAAAAGTGGTAACACTTTACAATAAGAGTACAACAATTAACGTTAGTTAATGTTAGTTAATGCCGTAATGGTTGGTTAACTGTTAATGATTATTATGGCATTTACTAACTTTAATAATATCTTCAATAACCTTTAAATGATATATAAATTAATACCTTAGCTGAACAGCATGAGTAAATGATTCTTAGACACATTAGTTAACAGTTAGTTAACTGTTACTTAATGTTCATTACCTGTTACTTAATGTTTATTACGGCAGTAACTAATGTTAATTGTTGTACTCTTATTGTAAAGTGTTACCAAAAAAGTCAGCCTTAGAGTTTATAACACAGAAACATGGTATTTAAAATTTCCCCTTATACTAATAGGGACATTATATTAATAGGGACACACAAGTCAAACATGGACACACATGCGCATTCACAGATATGGAGAATACAAGCATAAACAGACACAAATACACACACGCACACACACACACACACACACACACACACACACACACACACACACACAGTAGAGCAGGATGTGATCTCCACTGACTCTCTGCAGAAAGACCCATTGAATTTCAAGTGTGGAACTGGATCTGAGCACAGCTGTTTATGTTATCAATGAACTGGGCTGGTCCTGGGTTCATTAAAGATTTTCTACATAAAGTGGGAAACTGCATATTGATTGCAGCACTGATGAGACTAAGAACACTGCTGTGTCTGACCTAGAAAGGTGTGCAGGCGTGCTTCAACCAGCAGAGTTGTCATTTGCCAGCTGGGACCTGATATTGGTCTTTTATTGTAAATCAGATATGGTCCAGTCTTGTGGTCCACTGATAGGGTGGAGAATCCTCCCTCACCACAGTTCATCATTATTTTTATATGACTTGTCTGAGCAGAGAAATTATTACAGCGTTATGTCTGGCTTTCAATGGAGAGCTTTAAAGAAATAGTTCCCCCAAAACTGAAATATTGTTGCTGCTCTTTTTCAAGCTCTAGGACCCAGTCACTTTAGATCTTTAAAGGACCGTGTGTGTGATTTTGAGTGTTTGGCCCACTTATTACAATTTACTCCCATTTTACATGGCAACAAACCATTTTGCAAATCATGCAGGGGTATTAAAATTTTTCACAGCATATAATCAAAATCCCTTTCTTTTCTTTTTTGGGATATTTGGATTTTTTCAAGTTAATTTTCATATCATAGTGGAATGAATGAAACCAATTTGGTGCTCTAAAACACAACTGCTTACTTCACTAAAAGATTAGCAGAAACTTGTAGTATATAAATTTTGTAGATATTAAACTAAACTAAATCACATGTGTGGTCCTTTAAGACAAGGCTGATAAAGAGCAGTGCTAGCAAACTTGCTTTATGTGGATTCACAAACCTCATCAGTGTTTTGACTTACATAAGGGTGGATAACAAGAAATTCAATTTTTGGTTAAACTCTTCCTTTAATGTCCAGGAGGGCATTATGTCCTATGAATATGTATCCAATTTGTTTATAATTTCTGGTTGCAGAGTTCAAAATAATGTGCTCAGGGTTGCAAATTATCTCGTAATCCAGAAACAGTTGTTAATCAGCTCTGAATTGACTCCCAGAAGGGCTTTAATGTTGGAAGAGAATTTGACATGAGGGATGACTTGAAATAGTGCCTGGAGACAACTGGACGGCCTCCAGAGCGAATTACAGTCCAAGCCTCAGAGCCATACATCAGTGCTTGGTAGACCATGGCTTGTACAGATTTTAAGGCTACTGTTGTCAAAGATACACACACACACACACACACACACACACACGCATACATACACATCTTCCACCTGCAGAGCAAAACCACCCATTAGTTTGTAGGGGGAGTTTCTTAAACCAGCTGAATTGTGGAAAGAGACAATACAAAGGGAGGGGGGATATCATGGAGCAGGGAAAGAAATACAAAGGCTTAATGGATCTCATTTTCATTCGAAATAAATAATGTAAAATGGATGATAGACAAAGGAATAAGAAAGGGGCTGGCATGGACAGGACTGCAGAGTAGAAGGATGAAGATGAGAGGAAGAGTGAGGAACTGAGAAAGGAAGAAGGAAAGAAAAATCCAGACTGTGTCCAGTCCCAGGGCTCTAATCACTTTACTCCCAACAAATAATGTGCCTGCCAGTCATTATCACTAAATAAGCCCCAACAAGCTGATCACAACTCTAACGCAAAACCTATAATTTCAGAAAAAATATTCACTTTGAGAATGATTATATTAGCCTACATGTCTCTGCTTGAAGAGATAGTCCATAGATTGTTCAGAAATACTGGACCATAGAATATCTTCACTGACTAATCAGGGTATTTTAGTATTTAAAGAGATAATTAGCCCATTTTGAAAAAATTGATTTAATTGAGTAGATTAAGACAGTTAAATTTGAAAATGTTAGCGGGGGGGATGTTCACCTCAATGGCAGGACGCTAATAGTTAGCATTTGGAACATCCAGCCAGTATCCAGCACTCAGTAACAATGAGAGGAAGATATTATTATTAAATACTATTATCAAATATTATTAAATATTATCACATTTTTCAAAATGGATGAACTATCTCTTTAACACAGCCATGGAATAAATACAAAGAAGATTAAAGCTATAGTTAAAATGTCCATTTTGGGCATTTGTGATATTTCCATAAAATTAAAACTTTTATATTGTTTTAATTTATAGTGCTGAATAAAGAACTTGATGAGAAATTGATGAGAAAAGAGACAGATAGAGAGTTGTTGTGTTTGTTACCCAGTCATATTAGGAGTCGCTTTAGTAATACATACACTCAGTAAACACACACCCACAGCACATCAGTTGCCATGACAACCATTTTTTCACAAGTGACACCCCGTCCCACTTGCCCCTCCACCCCTCCCCACTCCCCGGTGTAAATTACAGGTGCATTAGCCATGACGGCCATTGCTATGGTGAATTATGGGATGTTTGTTCAAGAGGAGAGTGAGCCTTGATTGTGATAAGAAAGGGTGCTGGACTGTGTAACTATTATGTGCATGTGTGTGTGTGTGTGTTTGCCTGTGTATTTTTGTGTGCACGAGTTGTGTTTTTTTAAGCAAACCACTTAAATAGTGATAGATGTCTACCTGTGGGTCTGTGTTTGTGTGCATTTCTGTGCATGAATCCGATTTAGTTGAATTGCAGTCACACTTTTTTATGCAGTTTGGTTGTGTCTGTTGCACTGAGTCATAACTACTGCGTGGTTTTGCTTCCAATTCCCATAAGCCCTTTCCTGTTGCTTTATTAATATATTGACAGTCTGTGGAAAGACAGAATATCTTACATTTTTCGAAATTCAGACTTTTCTTTTTCTGATGGATGGCTCAAGGCAAAGACAATGAAGCCTGTTGCAGATTGGTGTTCCAATTCCAGCTTTTC
Source organism: Myripristis jacobus (assembly GCA_900302555.1). Taxonomy (NCBI): domain Eukaryota; kingdom Metazoa; phylum Chordata; class Actinopteri; order Holocentriformes; family Holocentridae; genus Myripristis; species Myripristis jacobus. The sequence goes on along the minus strand of OMLB01028520.1, from coordinate 9,298 downwards.
TTAGAGGCAAAGTAGCTCTGGACAGTAGTTTAAGGACCAGGTTTGCTCTTAGAGGGAAATCTGGGAAAATTCAACTTGTTTTGCAATGTTATCTAATACCTGGCACCCTCAATCACAACCCCAAAAAGTTCACCTATTTTTCTGGAGCTGAAATTACATTTCAGGCAAACAGTGTGCTGACTGAACCAGGTGAACTAGTTGGCTAGTTTGCTGATCTTCCAAATAGATGGCCTTAAAACCACACCCAGCAGCTCCCACTGCTCTCTGTGCCTCACTGGCCCACACTCTTTCTGCTATGTCCACAAAGCCCTCTGCTGCCTGCCAGCCTGCAGTCCATACTCCTTGCCAGCTTCCATCACAGTCCACCTTGTAAATTTTGCACCCTAACTGAAGAACCTTATGACAGATTTCCATAAATGCTGCTTGAATGTGACATCAAAGACATTAGCTATGATATGGTTTACAGAACTGCAGTCAATGTGTTGCTATATAGTGATTTGTTGTGCATGTAGAATGCCACATCACCTAAAGTTACAGTATCAAGTGTGCACTATGACCAAAGGGAATATAGATTTAGAACAAGAGGTATAACTCAGCTGCTACCCATTGTAGAGCTCATGTATGAAGCTAATGTTAGCTATTCACACTGTGGGCAGAACCCTGTTAATTTATATCAGTTCAGTAAGCAATAGATATGGTGCATTGTTATTATGATAAGAAACCCCATCCCTTTCATACATGACACAGAGGACACCTTTGCACCAAAAGTTTGTCGTTGTTTTTTAAAAAAAATCTGCAGAATGACAGTCGGAGTTCAGCACACCGCAACATTGCTGAGATCAGACAACAGATAAGCCACATGGGCTTTTATTGGTAGAGGAAAAAATATGTCTAATGCAATTAAGTTTTGGTGCTGAGGCATCCTAATTTTTTGCAGAAAGCCTGATGAGTCAACCATCTAGATTTTTTATGATTTCAGGTGGGACCACCTATTCCAGCACTGACCGCCTCTCTCTGCCCATAGCCATCATTTAAAAGAATAAAACAACAAAAACCACTCTGTACCATCAGTGGTGCTTATTTACCATGTGGGTTTGTCAGTTAGCTAACCTGTGCACCATCGGTCCATTCTCAGACTTAAACCGTTAAGGTTTAACTCCATAAAAGTTGGCTAATATTACCAACTCTGTCTCTGAGAAATGTCTTACAAATGTAAGTGCTTACCTATTAAGATGGCCTACTTTGTAATGAAAATATTACAGTGTTGTGTACCCAATTTTCTCTCCTTCTCTTTCTCTCTGTCTCCCTCTCTCTCTCCAGCTTGGTGTCTATAATTCGAGGTCAGGTTTTGACAGCAGATGGGACGCCGCTGATTGGGGTCAATGTGACGTTTGTCCACTATCCTGAACATGGATACACTGTAACACGCAAGGATGGCATGTACGTACACACACACAGACAATTACACATCCTTCATTATTCCAGTAACTACTACATGTATATGCTTTAAGACACATGTGAAAATTATGTATATTAACTATGGAAATATTGCATAAATTATTGTCGTTTTTTAAAATGATTTTGTTAATTGTTATCATCATAAATCTAATTTCACTGCAGTCATTTAAATATTGTTTACCAAGTGCTTAACAGAACTATACACATGCAACATGAATTATATACATTTTTACCCATTTATAAACATGTATGTATATAGGATGTACAATAACAAATATGACACAGCACATTCAACATTGTAATGTCCCAACTAATGGTGAAACAGCCACAACTGATACATGTCAAAAACAACACAAATGATATTTCTAGCAGGTCATGGTACACAGATCTTTCACAGAAAAGCCTTTGGCTGAAAATGTTATTACATTAATATGTATTCCCTGAACGTGTTTTCATTATGATTCATCATGTCATTTATTAATCAACAAAATCTTTTCCTCCTCAAAGGAATGGAAAAACATTTTTGCAAGGTTGCAGGAATTTTATCAAATTTTGGTCTCTCCATCCATCTTTTCTAATTCGATACTTCATAAATTGCATAAAAAAACACTTGGATGGAAACCCAGTCACAGCACGCAAGAGAGAGATCAGTTAAGTAATGTCTATATCGTCTCCCCTCGTTTATCTGTCCCTCACTGCCCCTCCCCTCGGCTCTCAAGTACATCAGCTGTAGAGGTGTGAATGTGTAGGAGGGAACCTGTAAGATTGGAGCGCTGTTAAAATACTGCACGGCTCTTTTAAAATGCATTGGATTCACAAGGACGCAATCAATCACTGCAAAACACACACACACACACACTCACACACACGCACTCACACACACACACACACACACACACCCGCGGGCATTGCATAAAACACACCAACTTACAAATACAGACGCATCTACAAACATGGAAAAAATACACAAAAAGAAGCATGTATATACACACACCACAGAGTCCATGAACCACCTACCCTCATGTGTGTAAGCATACATGAGGCTGCGCGCGCGCACTCACACACACACACACACACACACACACACACACACACGTATCAGATTAACATTTAAGACACAGCACACTTTACAGCAGAGGAGAGCTCTTGAGGGCAAATCTTCCAATTCCTCTTAACATGCTTCAAGAGCTTTAGGGTAATGAAATGCAATCAACACATTAAGAGCCATGTAAACTTTCAATTCAGGGAGCAAAAACACCAAAAGTTGTACTGCTGTGTTTCTGTGACATCGGTGATGTGCCTGTTCAGTTTATTATGTTATGAAAACATGAAAGACTTAAAACTTAAAAAAGCAGATTCTAAATTTAGAATACTGCAAAAGTAAGTTCAAGTGTAATTAAACCCCAATACCAAATCTGTGTGAAGCCTGACCTCTAATGGTGAAAAGTAGTGTGCCTGGCGTAGGTGGCAGATGATGTCAAACCCAAATAAACATCCAATTAAGGCAAAGTGGAGGTGGATGCAATTTGAAAAAGGCGTTTCCGGAAGTGTTTCAGAAGAAGTTTGGATCACCGGATCTCCTCGAGTTGGGGTTTCCAGAAACCAAGTCATGGGAATTTCACAGGGCCATGGCCTCAAGGCTCATATTTGCCAATTTAACATCATGTGGTGATATCATATAAAACCACATGGGCTGTATCAGAAAGCTGTCTGCTTACAGCAGAGTTATCTTTGTGTTTTGCTGATTCACTGTAGGTTTGACCTGCTGGCCAATGGTGGAGCATCCCTAACCCTGAGTTTTGAGCGAGCTCCGTTCCTCACCCAGTACAGGACCGTGTGGGTGCCATGGAATGTCTTCTATGTCATGGACACTCTGGTCATGAAGAAGGTAACACCAGTTAGCATTGTCTGTATGTGGCTAACTGACTGATCCATGACATTCCTAGCTATGACCTCAGTTGTTTAATATATCTGTGTATTTGACTGGCTGAGTGAGCAACTAATGAAGTGATCAATTAATGACCTTTCTAATGAAGTGACTAACAGCCATGTATATTGATGTTTCAGGAGGAGAATGACATTCCTAGCTGTGACCTGAGTGGTTTTATCCGACCCAGTCCTGTCATTGTTGCTTCTCCTCTATCTACATGCTACAGAAGTTCCCCTGAGGATGGACCCATCATACCTGAGACCCAGGTAAGACAAGTCTTTCTTGGAGTGTTTAATTAGACCAATATATGGGTCTGATACTCATCTTTTAACAAGAGTCGGTTCTGGGCCTTGCTTCTCAATAATTATCAAACTTAGATGTTGAGTGTTTTCTTTGTATGATTCTATAAACACACTTTAATTTTATGTTCTTCTACTTACTTTTAATTTCTACTGAAGATCCGATTTTAGATCAGGTCTGACTGATTTGTCCACACATAACACCAAAATGGAGGTCTATGGTCAGATATGAGATCTGATTTGTTTTGTTCACTCAGTATTTTATTGAAAAAATGCTACAGGTCCATCTCTGGTAAAAGTTGGCAGTTCATATTCCTCAGTGCACTTATGATTTTGGTGGAGACAGCAATGTAGCCTGAGAACACAGACAACATCATAACTCATCGATGCTATGAAGTTTACAGACCAAGTGGCTGAATAACATTTCAGACAGCTGTTTTTCTACACTTCATGCTTTCTCTCCTTCACTGATCCCTGATTGTGACACATACAGAATGCAGAAGCTAGCGGGAAACTGTGTCAGTTTGGGTTATGGTAAATAATGACAACACTTGCAATATTCAGAGTGTGGTTGAATTCATACCTGAGATCCAATAGCAATGCAACCAGGCCACTTCAGCTTGTGGATTCTCTTGATGGATCTCAATGCAGCCAAGAAAGCCACCCGGAAAGCGTACACACCCGACAGTTAATGTATCCTGGCATGATCTGATGAGACAGGTCACATTGAACTGACAGTGTAACTATGGCCAAAAATGGTCTCTTTTTCTCTTAACCGTGGTTGTGGAAAAGTGTAGTGAATTAAAATTCTGATAAAGACAACTGTCTGTAAGCCATGTTATTATTACAAAGCTATTTACTGCTATTTACACTTGCTGTTTCATGCATCTCTTATCCAGATAATAGCCAGAAACAATTTATCCACGCCATCACTTGGCCACATCAGTGTGTATTTGTCAGATGGATCGGAATCTGATTGCACTGACAGATCCGTATCCAATTCCGGTGGATCGGTGGCTAGGCCTAGTCCTAATAAAATGAGTGGGCGGATTGCCAGGCGGAGCTTGCAGTGCGTAACTGTCAGATAAGCAAAGAAGAGGCTGCTTGTAAATCAAAGCCTATAAAGCCTATATGCCCCACAAACATTCTGAACTATGTATTCTACAGGACAGAATATTTAGTCATCCCAAAAACTGCCAGTCAGAGCTTGCCGAGTAACAGGTATCTTGAATGTTAGCACAGTTCAGTATCTTGCTCAGAGTGATATGATGACACTAATGTCATCCAACAGCAATTACAAATAAAGACATCCAACTTTTGAAAGGGATTTGCTCTAAAGCTTTTGTGCTTACACACATAGACTCAAACATAGACACTGATACAGATACTGCATTATAGGGAGGATATGAGCTTCTAGAGACACTCACTGCATTTTTATGACCGTTCAGGAGCAAACTCTCCTCTGAAGAGGTATATGAAAAATGAAAAGACTCATATGAGAAGATACAAAGGCAATCTTCAGTATGATTACAGCATCTAGAAGAGGTGACAAGAGAGCAGGCGAAGTGGAGCTTGAAGCAACTTGGAGCATTCACAGAGAGGGTTGCATAACTGCTTCCAGCTTTCACAGTGATTAGTTGCAAAGATGGCACACTTGGCGACGTTGTTGATGCAGTATGGGCAAACAGATCTTACTATACCTGCTGTCAAATGGGGAAGAAATAAGGAAGATACAGCCCGTCAACAATATCAGAGATGCAGCAGAGGCATTCAGACTTTCAGGTACAGCTATTTGGTCTTAATGTCAGTGCTGGTGAATCAGACATTGCTGCCTCACCAGTTGGCCTTTTTAATTGCAGTTGCTGTGGTATAGGGGTTCTTGAAAGTACACAGAGAGTTTGGAGGGTCCTCAGTCCTTTCTGTCAGTCTGTCTTGATGAAACCTGAGAAAGTCACGTCCAGTTGCAAATGCATGTCTGTCAAGTTAACCTGTGCGATTTTATGGTCTAGACAAAGACAGGGTATGTCACTCAAGAGCTGAAAAAGACAACATGTGTCTCAAGGTGAATCCTTCCAAGGCCAAGGATTTTATCATGGCACACCTGTTACCAGAACTGATCTGTCATGTCAGGGACCGTCAGCTGGCCAAGAAGACCAGCAAGGGTAAATGCCCTCAGCCATGTTCTGGGAAGACAATCAAGTGCACAGACTGCAGCAAACTGTTTCACTCCCCTTACATAAACATTAAAAGGAGTCCTGGAGTCCTGGAAGACATTTTTTTGGGGAGAGGTATTATTAACAGATGAATTCATCATGATGAGAGGTCAGAAAGTCCTCCACAGAGGTTTGATGCACATCTGACAGAGGTGACAGTGAGTTGCATAAGTGCTTGACTTATTTTTTACTTGTTCGTCTTTTTCTGTTGTATCTGTCAAAACTACGGTTCACAAGTAGACATGCACACAAAAAAATAATAAGGCGGTGAGTCCAAAATTAACAACCAAGTAGAAAAATTAGTGACATGTTCGTGTTCTCTCCCAGTGAATATTTATTTAAGCAAAACTTCAAGTACACAAAGGCTTTGTGTCCATCTTTATGATTATCTTTGTGGTTGGCACAAACACAAACACATTGTGGGCTTGAAATGTTGCTTAAATAAGTACTGTTTACTGGAAGAAATACTGCAGAGGTATCAGATTTCAATTTATTGCTTTTTAAGAGAAATTAGAACAAAAAGACTCAGCTTTTGGTGAAATTCCCTTTTCCCTCTTCACATTAAAGGAACAATGTGTAGGATTTGGCTATATGCAATGGTTATAAGGCAGAATGCAACAAAACAGCAATACCCCACTCCTCCCCTTTGCAAATGTGTCCCCGAGGCTATGGAGGCTTATGGAGTCCACCTTTCTCAGCTAAAGTAAATCATGTCATCTGAGGCAACATCTACACATGATGAGGTTATTTCATTTGGTATCTTACTGTTACCCAGACTGCAAAATGTTGTATCATAACTTACACACAAGATGAGAACATTAATGTTAGTTGTGATGGTGAATGATACCCTGTATCTCCATATTGACATAGTGCTGGCATATTGGTGTGTAAGCACCTACATGTAAAATTTTGTAGCTATTTGTTTGCTAATATCAGTATGGAAAAGTCTGTGGAGGTTCTCAGTCATTCAGATTATGGTTTTTCAAATAGAGCTGAATTGAGTACAGTTGCCTTCAATTCAACTTTAAGGCTTCGTTCAGACTGCCAGCCCAAATCCGTTTTTGTCATATCCAGATTGTATCCAGATTGATTTGGGAGAGTCTGGACAGCAAAAAAAAAAAAAAAAAAA
>OMLB01028518.1:0-10558 GCA_900302555.1 Myripristis jacobus | reverse complement strand
TGCTGTAATTCTCCTGTTCATACATAAGAGGTGCTGCTTCCAAATGATGTCACTCAGTGTTCCAGCCAACTCTACCCATGTCGCTGCTAAATCCCACTTGACAGAGGCTTTGTCTTTAGTTTGGAGCTCCTTTGTATTCAAGCAGGCAAGTGTGTGCGTGTGTGTGTGTGTGTGTGCGTGTGTGTGTGTGAATTTCATGGGGGCCCCAGAGGACACCGAAATAAAGCATGAAGAGGAAGGGGGAAAAAAAAACATGAACTCCGCAAAAATGGCCACACTACGTATTTTGCTTCAAATTTAGTCATGAAATCTTATTTTCTTACGCCGCACGCAGCTCTGCTTGTATCAGGAATTGGCAGATCACTCCACTTGTAACAAGATAGCATCACAGTATGAGATCAAGGGATATTGTCACTTGCATTCTCGTGGAAATGACAATAAGTTTTTCTTTTGGCTGATTTTGATTATTGTTTTTTTTTCCGCACTGCGCTTGCCAGAGATCGCTTATCAAACAGTGTGTCCAGAAGTGAAATGTCTGTTTCCTTGGATTTCCTGTTGATGAAGTTCAAGTCTCTGTATGTGATGCTCTTTTTCTTGTCTCTTCAGCCATGTTGACTCTCACTGCTCGTTAGAACTCAGCTCTTATTCGGTTTATTTCAATTAAGAAACCTTTGGTGCTGCTGGAAATGATTGTGGTATCACTTCATGTGCAGCAGGGGATCCCGGTGTTGTGTCGCCAAAAGGAAATCTTTAAGGGAAATAATTAATGGCAGGCTCTAACTACTACATATGGGCACAGAGCGTCTCGGAGAATCAATGAATACTTTGTCTTGAGGTAATAAGATCACAAAAAACACGACCTGTGTTCATTATGCACCACATAGGTAGGCCACTTCCTGTGTGCTACTTACATTCAGTATAACCTGTGAAATATTTATAAAAAATGTTATTTGTTGTGCAATTCACAATAATGGGGGTGATTTTATTTTATTGAGGTAAAGACACAGGGGACACACACTTTAGGGAAACAAATTTTGACACTAGATTGCGGAAAAGAAATGACATGATTTAAATGAAAATCACAGATTATTCCTTTTAGATTATATGTTTCCAATAAAGACATAAAGAAAGAATAAATGCAAAAACATAAAAAGAGAGAGAGATCAAACCTTTGCCAGCAGCTTTGCAGGGAGTGAATATAGATCCAAGTGTCTGTAAATAGATCCATCCACACCTGAAGTCTACAGGCTTGGTTGACAGCACATACATCAGATGTGCCTCCATATGTATCTCTATTGAGCATAACTTAAATTAATGAAGTGGGGCAATGTTTCCACTGGTTCACTAACTACTTACTGTATGTGTGTGTGTGTGTGTGTAAGTGTCTGAGGGGGAGGGGGTGGCAGTTTGAGATAGGTGGAGCAAGAACAATAAGCTGTAAAAAAAAAAAAAAATACATGGGGAGCTTGGTTCATTTATCCAATAATAAGGATTTATCCGAATCTGAATCGGTTATTCAGGACAGCACGAATGATGTGATGGAAACATATTTTTCCTACCCAAATATGCCTGTTATTTTTTGGATTCAAAAAGTCAGCTCTATGTCCAGTTCTCACAGCCTCTACGTAAGCCTCTTATTTTACACACACACACACACAACACACACACACACACAGTTACAGAGAGCACAGGCTTCGCCGTGTGTCCTTGCTCACAGTAACCACAGGAAAACAGGAGCTTAAGTGACTGTTGACTTGTTTGTAATACAAGTCAACAGTCACCACGACGTCCACCACACCACAAGTGGTACAAGTTTCCTTGGATGTAATTATTTGTGTGTGGGATGATCAGCGCCCCAGACGCTGCTGCTGCGAGATTAGGGACTCTCTGGGCTTTTGGTGGTGCTGTGGTAGGTGGCTTTTATTTTTGTGGATACTGGACACTGTCAATATAAAAATACAGCATTCTCCCAAGGTTCATTTTATTTGACCCAGGAGTGTCCCGGATATTGAGTGTGAAGCTTAAGGTCCTGTTGCCCCGGTGGTGGTGCTGTGGCGGGCCAATCAGGTTTGCACTCAAAATGCTGGATCAATTGTTCGACCAAAGTTTCACCCACCACTAAAGACTTTCAGTTCTGTCCAGTCTGTACGAATGTCACTATCGACTCCTTTTTCTTTCAGAAAACCGATTTTTTGCATACTCAACTCTTTGTATGATGCAGGCCAAAATGAGTCGGCATGAATTTTAATTAGGATTTTATTGAAAGGATAGCCCCTTGACATGTAGCATCTCATTCTCGACAAGGTCATATACACACAAATACAAAAATATTACATTACACAGCAAATATACACTGCGAATACCCAGACAGTGCGCTCACCCTCTCCCAGCCACAACCCAGCCCTCAGCTGCTGGAGACAATGACCCAGTCCCGTGCCTAGTTACGGTTGCTAATGCAGGATTGGACAGTTGCCACTTTAGGGAGGGGCTTAGTGAAGGGTCAATTACAAATAAAAAAAAATGAAAGCTTATTACGATGTATTGGTCCAACAAAGAGACGAGATTAATAACCACAAAACATCAGTGAAACAACAACAATAAAAAAAAAAAAAAAAAAAAATAGCCAAAGCCGATCAGAGAGGATTATATAACAGATATACCTAAAAGTCGATTTCAGGCAAGGTCATGTGACCCATAAGATCCCACGGGCTGGTGGGTCTAACAATAATAACGGTCTATTGAGTGAGTTAAACAGCGGTAATCATAAAAAAATGTAAATCAAAATTACCAAATCAATCAACAAATCAATATTAAATGGAGTACAATAAGAGCAAATATAGAACATATTTCTAATTCTCTAAGTCTCTAAATTCAAGGGAATAAACATCAAAGGTTATATGAGCATACATCAAAAGAAAGATGAGATGTCGAACTGGGGAAGGTCACTGGACCGAAACGTCACAATAAATACATATTTTTCGCAAATGCAGACTAGTGTGAGTGAATTCTCATTTTCTATTCGTCCAGATCCTGCGGAGGGAGATGAGGGAGAATAATAGAATTAATTCCCGACATAATAGAATTATGTCGCGAATAATCACAACATAATTGTACAGATCTCAGTGGGCATGTGTTGTATTCCCACTTCGATCTGACTGAGCTGTCACTGCCGTCTTCTGTATTTTCCACACTGCCCGGGAGAAGCTTTATTATGCCCTGTGTAAAGCCTGGCCAGCTTCATTGATAGACAATCTTTTCCAGTCTACAGTGGCAGATGTGTTATTTCCACAGTCCTGCTCCATGGCTGTGCAAAGTGCTGACTTGTTTTTTCTGTACCAGTTGATTTTCAGATAAGGCACCTTTCTCGGCGGGACTTGTTCGTTCTAGAGAATGGAGGCAACGTGGGGCCTGCACCACAGCGTGACCTATCTTTCTCTATCAATGGCTCTAAGCATCTTGTTTTATTTATTTATACCTCAATGCGTCTGTGCCTTGTAATAAACCCTCAAAGGGAAAAAAAAAAACAATAACAGGAATCAGATAACAGGTGAGAAATGACTGAAAATAACACCACAGGATTCCCATAGTCCCTGGCTCCACGTGGATGATAAAGCGCCGTTTAATCCGTCTCTGTCACACTTTGTTTTGGCCCCAATCAGGCAGAACCAAGCCAAATAAAGCTGCTTTAACAGATATATGGCCCAGATACAGCTCCAGCTCCACATTATTTCCTGCTTTAGCATTTTCAATATGCTGCTGCTGCATGAAAACCTCTCAAATTCAGCCTCGGTGTGTTTTTTTTTTTTTTTACCATTTTGTTTTGGATGTTTACATCATCGGAAGGGATTTTAGGTCCATTACACATTTGAAAAACGTCTAAAGCCAACTGTGGAAGTTTACAAGTCCAGACTGATTTCCATTATTAGTGAAAAGTTGTTCTTGTTTCTTTATTTTTGCAAATATTGATGCCTGTGTACGCTCAGCAGCCTGCACCCTAAGGAGACCGGGGTCTAGGACTAGGATTAGGAGAGAGGATTAAACTTCTAAATGAGCAGGCCACTGTGTTTCTCCACAAACATGACACCGACAACACCACCATCATCTCACCACTGTGCACATGGTCTGGCCATGGCAGATCATGCAGAGAAGAGCTGTGTGTCGAACCTTAAGTAGGGGCGACTAAACACTGCAGGAGTTTTTGCAGGCTTTTCCTTTTTGAAAACAAAAGTGCTGACCAGGTCAAACTGTATAGTTTTCTAGCCTGGGGAGCTGCACCATTAAAATCTGTGGGAAAACAAGATGTTTGATTTCCACTCTGATTGTATAAATTTAGGCAAGATAGCTTAATGCCATCTAAATCTTCACAAAATCTCATTTAAGTGCTAATTCTAAGACAAAACCTTGTTTTTTTTTTACCAACCTAAGTGGCTTTTCTCTTAATTATTACCAGAAGTGGACGCACCAGGGGAGAGCTAATGTCAGCACCTCACGGTGAAAATGGATGGTGAAGGGATGGTAGAGAGACAGAAAGAGGGAGGGATGGAAGAAGGAGGAAACAGAACAAGGGGAAGGAATAAAGGGGGGTGAAAGAAAAAGATTTACATCCATTCTGCCACCTGAGCTTCCTGCTGTGCACTGATTGGACGCCTGCTGAGTTACAGGGCCACAGGATGGCATGGAGTCGCCACGGGCAACCAGGGCACATCCACTAATGAAGCAGACATGAGAGGAGATGAGGGGAGAAAGAATAATTATAGAGAAGGAGAGAGGGAGAGAGAGAAAGGTAGACAGTACGGGAGTCAGAGGAAAGAGAGCAATCCTGAGAAAAGAGGGAAAGAGTCGAATCCAGATTCAAGAGTGAACGTGAGAAAAGGAGGAGGGGAAGCAGGGATAGAGAGGGAACGAGAGTTATCCACAGCCTTAGCTATGCATTACGAACCAAGCAAGCATCTCAGGGCTCGGCTCCATGGTCCCACACTAAGCTCTCCGGCCTCCATAGGTGGAAAAGAGGAAACTGGGGAGCGTGGACGGGACTCAGCGAGCAGGGTGGCGTTGTCGCTCAGCCATGCCATGTAGCTGTGCACGCTCCTGCTCTGCCACCCTGCCTCCGCCCAACACAACCTCTATTCGCATGCATCTGTGTTGCAGTGATTCAATAAAAGTTTCATCTAGATTCAAATCTGCACTGCTCGCTGCCTCTCTTTTTCTCAGAGGGGAGGTTAAAGACCAACTCTCATCTCCTCCATACTGATAGTGATGAGCGAAGGGATTTAGCACTGAGCCAGGGCACTGATCCAGGCATCCACCCTCGTGCCCTCTCCTAGCCCCAATCCCACCACTACACCACCGTAACATCAGCCCCTGAATTGCAGCTTAATAACGTGACATCGGATTCAATCTATTTTTACCCGTTTTTGCCCTCAGTAGCTCCTCTGTGCTGTGATGGATGTTGTCGTCGGTGATATGGAGAGGGATGAAGTAGAAACCAAATCCACGCTGGTTGGCATGATTGTGTACTGCATCTTAGGCCCTCTGTTGAAGGTATAGCTCTCCTTTACCATAGTGTTACAACACTACCATGCACCGTTCCTCTATTTTGTACCTGTTTGGAACATGATGAGATTTAAAGACAGTCATGAACAATAACTGGACTGTTCCTGTAACAGAAAAAGCCTTAGGGGGGAAGTCGAACATTTATAAATCCGGCTTGTGAAACTGGAAGTTATCACTCACTGGATCTTGGTGCTGAAGTCACACTTTTTAGCACTTGCTGCACTGTTGCTCTGAGGTCTAAAATCCTGTCTTTTAACCACAACTTTGACATTGGACCCAAATGAGTCCAACTGTTACTGCTCCAAACCTGACCTAACCTGACATTTTAATTATTATTTTTTTTTTTGGTAGAATTATCCCTATTTAAAATCAACCCAAATACGAAGATTTATGCAGAAAAAGATCTCTGCTGTTTCTCCACCCGGAATGGGAACTTATTTATTCATTTTTCTAACTCTGCAGACCCGACGAAAGGCAGGGCAGATGCAGTGAAAAAGTGCTGGTGGGACTTTTTCTGCATTTCCTAAGTTTTGCTCCACAAAACTTAGAGCGCAACTGTGCTGAGAATCCCATGATAATACTACAATAACCACATCCACAATAACCACTATAACAACTACAGAGAGAGAGAGAGAGACTACAGTGATTAATTACCCACAGTGAATTTCCTCTGGTTTGGCTGATTGGTTTTTGTAATTTGTTTTTCTGACAAATTGACTGCTGAGAGATTCTGTCTTTGAAACGTGTTTTTGCTGACTACCTCCTGATGTGGTGGACTCCAGCTGAACGGGGAGCCGTGTTCTGCCGTTTTACACAATGAGACAACTCTCTTGTTAGAGTTATCCTTGAAGTTATACGGCAAAAAAAAAAAACACCATTTGTTAAAACGTCCTTGTTGGGTCACATGATGGATGTCAGAGTGGTGGTGAAATCAATGTTGCATAGCAGATTTTTTTAAGATCAAGAGCCTCAAGTTACTTTCACTAAATAAGATGTTTTGAGAATGAATGAGTGAAAAAACATAAAGGAGAAAGAGAAGAAAAGTCAACAATAAAGATCAGCGGCATTCACTGAGAAAACAGTTGAGGTGGTAGGTAGTTAGAGTGACAGTCCTGTAAATGTAAGATCACAGGTTTGATCCCCACCCACCTGTCCAACAACAGAAATATAATGAGGCTTAAGGCAAAATGTAAAACTTGGAAACTGGATGACAGAGGCAGTTAAACACCCCCATAAAATAAGCAGCTCACTTTTGTTATTTTCCTCTTAATTAGTGCGGCATTCGGTTTTTGCTCTGCTGTTTGCATTTGCAAAGCGGCTTGGAAAGCTAGAGCTCCAACATAAACTATTTCACAGCGTTAACAAAATCCAAATGAAATTGAAGCAGTCGCTGGTCCTCTACCAGTCTGCTCTGGGCCGGAGACGGCTGTCAGACAGCTGAACACGTGAGGATGGACTGGTTAGCGACATGTTCTGGTACATGTGGAGAAATTTCACTATCCTGTCAGAGCTGTCATGAGACTCCATCTCCACCCATGAAATCATGGTGAGGAGCAGCTGATGGCTACAAAAGGCATGAACAAATCACTGAATCCTGGTTTGTCATGCAACATGCCAAAACGAAGGTATTTCTCAGCATAATAAAACTGCCCTGGAAATGATTGCAAATGCCTCAAAAAGATGTTTTACAAGGGCAAAAAAAGTCTGGAAAAAATTGCTTGTTAACTAAATTTCTTCTCCTCCCAGTGTTCTGTAGCGAGGCACTGGTCATCAACCTGCTCACCATGTTTCTCTGGATAAAAGTGTAAATAAATGCTACAGTGTTAATCTAACACCCACAAAGAGCGACTGCCACTGACGCACAATCAAACAAATGTGGACAAATCATCTGTTAGAGGAGTTTTGCCTCAGATGTGCGCAGTATTTCCACCCTTTCATGAATATTCCATCTTGTACACTTTTAAAGACATTTTCCCACAACTGACTGCCATCAAATTGCAGTATATGCAAATGCTTACCACGCCTGTACTCAAATGACAGTCATCTTATTCAAATTGGTGTAAAAATAGTAATGCGCTGGTCGGCTGTTTTAGCAGTGCTGTGTTTCTTTCATCATAATGGATGAAACTATTTGCATTCACGGCAAAAGAGGAAGTCATCAGCTATTCCTCCGAATCGTCCTCCATCAAAAGCATCATCAAACAAGACGGAGAACAGAGAGCGAGGGGAGAGAGAGAGCAGAGGATGGCTGAGGGGGAGAAAGCAAAGGGAAAGAGGACAGAAAGCGAGCAAGGTTGAAAGTGTGAGAGAGGGCAAGAGGATGTGTGGACAGCGAGAGAAGAAAAAGAGAGCGGGCGATTAGATGTGAAAGGGAGGTGGGGAGAGACGGAAGGAGAGAAGAAGGAAAAAGATGAGTGGATATGTGCAGTCATTACCGTGACCAAAATGCTGTAAAACTCCCAATTATGCCTGAACATCAGAGAGAGAGAGAAGGAGTGAGGGAAAGTATTGGGGAGACAGAAAAGGAGAGAAAGGAGGAGAGGGTGAATAAATGAGAGGGAAAGAGCGCGCGCGAGAGAGATGGACGGATAGATAGAGACAGACGGAGGGAGACAGAGAGATGGAGCTGATAACTTAGTATTCTGCTAAACCCGGTGGGGCAGAGCTGCTGCAGTGAGACGGAGTTTTAAAGGAAACAATTACTCTGCGAGCAAACTGCTGCAGTCTAAAGGTTATCTCCTTATAATGATTCCATTCCCGCTTCTCCGTTCCCACTAAAATCTGGATGGAGAGACACCAAATTAGCACTTTTTCTTCCCTTTCCACTCAGCCTCTGCCCATTCTATTTGATGGAGGGATGAAGAGAGCAGAGATGGACTGAGAAATTGCCGGGAGGAAATTTCTCAAAGGTGATGAATCTTGACGATGGCCAATCATCCTGTAAAAATATAATATGCATACAGACAGAATGGAGCCACCGAGTTGCCCATGTGTTGCGGGAACCTTGCATCACCTAAATGTCAACTTTTCAAGACTTTTGAAGCGACTGATGTTCTTATTGATGATGATCCATGGTTTCTTATGTTTGATTTTTTTTTTTTTTTTTTTGGCATTTTAGCTTTATTAGACAGATGAAAGCAAAGAGAGATGGGAAAGAGTGGGAAAGAGAGAGAGAGGGATGACACGCAATGAAGCCATAACCCAAAAGGGAAAAAATTGATGTAAAGGTTTCTGCAGAGACTGTGACAGTTCAGGGATATTAAGGCTTTGTCACAACTGCTACCTCACTTTCTGGCTGGATGAACACAATAACTCAGGCATCTTTTATTTGAATCTTTTCGAGTTTATCACATTATTCAGGCTTTCCCTAAAGGAAGAAGCCTATTCATTGTGGTGACCCCATGGCCTCTCCCGTGTCACCATCATCAGGCCAAACTTTCCAAAAACAGCAAAGGAGGATGTGTTAGACACTTACAAGAACTGAATGATCTCATTGCTTTCTTATATTATAAAGTCCCACACTGGTTAGCTACACCACTGTACAAGTTAGGAACACGGTCACAAGGTTTCACTGATCAGTCAGGTCAATTAAGGATAATGACCTCCTGCTTCCTGCCCATTTTTGCATGAATGCAACAATAAAAAATAATGTATAAATGGAAAAACTGCCATAGCTCAATGTTCTTGCAATACAATCAATTATAATGAGAATTTAAAAAAAACGAGGGTCTTGCATTTTGTTATTCAGAAATGATGGAAGTGGAAAGCTCGCAGATCCCTTGCAAAACATTGCACCAGAAGTGGAAAGACAGGCAGTTAGACGGTGGTGTGGGCGTTTCCTCGAAACACTGTGGATACTCTGTTATTGTAAAAGCCCTGAAAAAGGGGCTAACTGTATTAAAGATGCACAGACAAAAACTTTCGAGTCGTGCATTCATCACAATTCAATTAAATTCAACAACTGAATTCTCAATACAACATACAAGTAATACATGTGTCACAACATGCACAGTTCTCTTCAGTGTTTACAGTGGTGAAGCATTTCAAGTAATAACTATACTAAAATATTAACATAGTAAATGTCCATCAAACAGCAAACTAAATGAGCTGTACTAATATTTCCAACTCTGAATATTTGGTAATTAAATGAAACATATTCAGATAACCCATAAAACAAATTACAAAATAAACAGAGATAAGCTTAGCATATTTCTATTGTAATTATTACACCAGCTCGTAATGTATAATATACAGTCTAACAATGCATTCAATTGGTAGCACATTTCTCGGCAACCACACACACAGGATAGTCTATAACCTGTAGTGACAGCCGTATGGTTTCTCCACAGCACTTCTCCATAGACGACAGTAACATTACACAAGGTTAGCAAGCTAGCTTATTTGTCGTCATGTAATTAACTTAATTTCTTCATAATACACAGACATACTGAAATGCAAATACTTTCCTGTGCATGTATACACACATTCATCGAATATACTTGTGAACTTAACTGTTTGTATGAGGGACTCATTCCTGAAAAAGGGGGAATTGGATGAAAGATGCACGGACACAGACTTACCTCGCGTCGTGTATGTAGCGTTAATGACTGAGAGGAAAAAGTGCGGTATTCCTTAGCGTAGCTCTACAAGCCTACGCTCCCCCTGCTGGAGCCCTCTGGTACTACCACTACTCCTAGTACAGTGTAAGCATAAGGAAACAGAAATCACTGTAGTCAAACTGCAGCAGCTGACAACAGTTACTTTAAGTGGATGCCCATCACGACTCAGCAGCTGAAGCCTCATTTTTAATATGCTTGGTGTTTGAGTTGTGTGTGGTGTGTGTAAAAATGACTTACATGCTTATATGCTTGTGGCGGAGTTCCTCCTGTTTAATTTGATGTGCAGTATGACTGTATTTCTGCATAATTAGGGCAGTGTTTTATGAACTCAATGTTGGGGTACCCCAAAATCCCCCAGTTGGGGGAGTTTGGATTTTATGAGGTTA
>OMLB01028515.1:0-14206 GCA_900302555.1 Myripristis jacobus | reverse complement strand
GTCGACTACTCCTGTTAAAAAAAAAAAAAAAGCTCCAAATTTCTCTGCCTATCCGTATCAGTCACTGAACCGTTCAGTCACTAAGCAGATGCAGATGAGTTAGGCATCTCAAGTCACAAACATTTTGCCAAAGCCAGTCACATTTTTTGTTGTTAATATGGGAGAGCTGCCATGAGTGCAGATCATCCTGCGTTTTATCGTTATGGAAGACATGACTCATTGTCTTCTCAGACCTACTTTCCTCTTTGTAGTTTTAGTTTTCATGCATTCACATCACAAGTAGTGTGATCCTCTTCCCAACACTGAT
The DNA here is from genome assembly GCA_900302555.1 of Myripristis jacobus. Lineage (NCBI taxonomy): Eukaryota > Metazoa > Chordata > Actinopteri > Holocentriformes > Holocentridae > Myripristis > Myripristis jacobus. The sequence goes on along the minus strand of OMLB01028515.1, from coordinate 13,899 downwards.
AAAAAAAAAGACTGCTATTGGTGAGGAAAGTGTAGTTCCCCTTTCTTAAACTCTTCACCCCTTTGATTTGATATGTGAAAATCAGTCATAAAACATTTTTTCCTCAATTTTATTTCCTGCAGACTCATGAATGCAGAGCTGGAGGCTAAAACAGCCGAATTAGTAAGACAGGCAGAACAACTCATGGTAAGTAATTTAATGTCCATATTTTACTTTACAAATACGCCAATTATTTGTCCTTTTGGTAATAAAAGTGAGAGGTGACAAGTAATCTATGGGGGTATTCCACCAAGCAAGACTGGCAAGTATGGGGGAAAGTTTGTAGTTTGTATGAGAGTTGCTAAGTCTCAGAGGAAGTTTCTTACTCAGTTCAGATGTTAGGAATCAGGTTTTTTTTTCATGCAGCATGGGAGAAGCAGACAAAAAGATAGTTTGTTGTCTTCTCAGGACGGAGGCTCCTGAGACTCAAATCTGAGGACACGATATGTGTTACACAACATTTGATTGATTGATGCTCTGTCCTCTGACATTCTTAACTTCTTCTTTTCCATCAAAAATCAGCATATTATGTTTTGCTGAGGTAGACACTGACTGACCGCAACTCAGAAACCAAGTGACAGTTCACCCAAAGTCCATGCAGTACCCAAGTCGACTGATTTCTGCTACTGAAGACACAGATATTATTTCTCAACACATTTCAGATAAACTCCTTTATATGACAATAGGTCCCAAAGTGTATTTGCTCCTCAATGGTATAATTGTGATATAACAAAATATTTCCTTACACAAGTTAGCCAGATAACTTTCACTAGCATTCAGGTTTTGTTTTACAGATTCAAATCATTATTCACTCGGATTTGGCATGATCTTTTCCACAGTTATCTGGTTAACTTTGTAATCCTGTCTTGTGAACTACAACGCAGGATTACTTGTCACCTCACATAACCCTGTAAACCTCTCAGAGACCGAGGGAAGGGAACAGTGAAGCTAGAGGAGAAGACTTTATAATCCTTTATGTATATATGGTCTTGGTGTTTTTTGGATTCCAGAGAGAACAGAATGAAGTCTTTTCAAAACCAATATCTGCTAACCTGGTTATTGATATTGAAGATGAAGAGGATAACTCCAGGTAATAAATAACTAACTCTCAGCAAGTAGAGGAAAATGAAAAGCAGTGAATCCTCAGCTAGTTTTAAAAAAAATGTGTCCGTCTCTATAGGATGACTAAGCCTGAACAAAGTGCAACACAGCAGCCTGGTGTAAAGGTAGGCCTATGTGTTGAGGACATTCAGAGTATCCTTCGCTCTTTCAGTTACAAAGGATTACCTGTTCAGCTCAACTGAAAGTGAAACTGCTGAAACTATAGCTATATTGTATGCAAACACTGTAGACCTACCTAACCTATAGTGTAGCAGTTATTGCATGATTACACTGTGCTTCCATTTGTTTAGGTAGTGACCAAAAAAAGGGTCACATCATCTGCATCACATAACACACGCACTGGAAAACAAAGAAAAGAGCAGCCAGTTTCCTGCAGAACACAGTGAGTGCGATTTTATCTTTTTTTTCTCCACTGGCGAACTCTGATAGTCCTTTAAGGATAAGTGAAATACATTATGGAGCCTTAGAGTTACTCCAATAATCCTCTAAAGTTCATATTGTTTGCTTTTCCCTCCAGAACACCAAAGTCACCCCTTGCTGTTGATGCGGCAGTCGTTGACAACTCAGTAGATGGTTCCCTGGCGAACGCCATACGCAACATAGAGGAGAAACTGGATGATCCTGCCAGTCATGAGGATGTTGTTGACGAGATGTCCAGCACTGGAGCCACCGCAGGATCGGGTAACATAATTTTGCAAGCAGTAAAGTCCAGTTTTACTCTCGATTAGCTCATGATGTGTGCAAATACTAAAAACCAAACACAGCATGTTCTTTGTCTTAGAATGACCAAAACATTTGAACTTCTTTCAACACAAAATAGAGCCTTAAGAATCCGATCCAGAATCGAAGTATAACACTTTGATTGGTACCAAAGGTTTCCCTATATTTTAATTTTATTTCATGAGACTGAGGACATTTTTTTCACAGTCAAATGGCCTGTCTGAGCTCTTGCTGTAATGACTGACAGTATATGACAGCTTGGGTAAACAAATGTATGGTGAGGTAGTTAGTGGTTTCTTCATTATTCTAGTTAGAGTGGAACTAAATTATATGGAGCAGAAATTACTGACATACAGAACAGTGTATTTATCAGAGCAACAGACATCCATGTAAGTATATATGGACAGTGCGTAGAGTCACCCATTGTTTTGACAAAAAGGCTGTGAACTGGTGTTAAGAGGTTAAGCTGCTGTGAAAATGTGTACTCTTTAACCAGTTTAGCTGTAACCAGTGTTGTGAATATTTTAAAATGTATTTGCTTTGAATCAGTTCATTCATTTCTGTCTTCTGTTTGCTTGGCAGACTGCTAGAGCATGCAATAGCATTGAAAAAGCGTTTCAAATAGGTTAAGTTTTTGGAGGCATTGAAAACTATCTTTCACAGCTCTGTAAATCTTATCTGTTTTCTTTTTGTTTGTATTGTTGTTGTGGCATTTCAGCTGCTCAGATACGCATTCTGAAGGCGAAACTACGGGTTATGCAAGAGGAACTGGATCGATTATCTTATGAATGTTGTAAGAAGGTATGTTAAATTTGCAGATAACAGTGACTGAGCTGTCATCACAAATACTTAGGTCCAGAATTTGCGCATCCTTGAAGCCGAATGGGTAATAGCATTGGCAGGTTAAAAACACATACAAGCAAGGAATTACAAGGTGGCATAGCCAAGAGCCCAGGTTCAGGCCCCCATGTCAGCAAGCATGCTTGGGCACGACACATGGAAACAAATGAATAAGCATATACCCTGCTCATCTGTCCTTGAGCAAGACACTGAAACCCTTACAACTCCAGGAGTGCATGCTCTGTCTGCTCTGTAACAGAGCAAAAGAATACAGCCACAGAGTAGACAAATGAGAGGAAGGAGGAGAAATTTGTCCTTTTGAACCACTAAACTGTCACATTGCTATTAGGGCACACTGACCTTACTTCATGTCTGGAGGGAGACTGCGAACCCTCATAGGAATACTGGACTGAGCTCAGGGCTTTGAAAAACCTCTGGGACAGAGCCTCACCCTCAGCTCTGCTGACTGAAGGATCAAACCTCAAACAACCACCCGGCATTTAGTGCAACAAAGCATGGAAACAGATTTGATACAAATGTGTTTGAGAAAGCCAGTTGTTGTTAAGAACATTTTTCAAACAGTTCTTCTGAAACAGCACATTTTTGAACTCCATTGGTGTGGACAAAATAAACACCGGCATAAATAAATAAAATGTGGCGATATATCTACATCTATATATTTTTCTTGCATGTTTTGTAGGTGACTGTAATGTCTTTAAGCTCACATATATATACACATTAACTTTTAGTGATAGCATATATACTCAAGACTGTATGTCCATTGCAACAGGATGAGGAAAACAGTAAACTCTGCACAAAAATAAAGGAGATTGAGGATGATCGAGCCAGACTCCAGAAGACCACAAACATCCAGCAAACACAGATAGAGAAGCACCGAACTTTAGCGGAGGAGTCCACCAGAAGATGTGATGGTCTTCAACTGCAAGTGGCTGGTTTACAGAAGGTTTGTGTCAAAGACAGATTACTGCCTGAGGTACAGGATGCAGTGCCAAGAGGATTTTTAAAGGATATCCTGTAAGGACTGACAATATTAAGAGCAAGCGAGACTCGTTTTAAGTGGCAGATGGTGATAAAGTTTGACATCAGTCATCCAATAATCGTGAAGTGCAAATTCAAAATAAAAGTGCCCTTTGATGTACTTGAATAACATAAGCAACAGTTGTTACTAATCGCCTGCGTTCTGTTCTTTGTAGGAAATAGAAGGTTTGAACAGAGCCCAAAAACAAGCAGCAGGCAACCACAGCACAGTAGAAGTCCGTCTGAACAGAGCCTTGGAGGAGGTGGAGAGGCTCAGGACTCAACTGAGTAAGACGAAGCAGATGAGTAAGGTAAGCAAGTTGCTGCTGATCAACACATGGTTGATGTTTAAACACTGCAGGCGAGTCTGACATTAGTTCCAATTTTATTAGAACATCTGGGACCTCACTTATAGAAAAGCAATGCTAAACATTTGAGTTTAAACCGCAGTATATTTGTGACATATTAGGGTGGGAAAACTGAGTTACATTTTTTTCTCTTTGCCATGGCAGCTATAACATGATTGCTTTCTCAACAGGGGTCTGGTTACAGTGTCTCTAAGGAATGCGCAGCACACTGACTTCTTGTATATTTGAAAAATTATTTTAAAATGTATGTGATTTACATAAAGTGTTCTATCTTAACTGGGAAGGATATTATGGAAATGTGGAAATTTTAAAAACTGATAAATCTAATCAGATTTTAAGAAGAAAACTCTGAGGCTGAGCTTACATGTGAAAATATTCCTTTCTTTTTTCTTCCATTCAATTAAAATCATGACCAGAGTTTGCACCATCATTTGGATGTTCCATATAGGTTTGGTGACATGGATTTGGCAACCATTAAAATTTAATTTGTAACATGTAACAAACTGCATGTAAGTTGCACTGTGTATAATCAGCCTAAAGTGGACATAAGAACACTATTTCACTGTGAAATTGCACTTAATCAGTCTTCCATATACGGTCACTGAAGTGAAAGTATAGAGCAAACTTGACCTCAGAGCACAGCGTGGAATATGCTGCAATATGATTACCACATTCAAGAACATTTATTGAGCTTTCTGTAAGAGCTTTTTGAAGCCACAGCTGCAACAGAGCTGGTTCACCTGCTAGAATTATAGTTGGCTTATGATTTATAGGACACATACTTAAGCCTGAAGGTATCGTACTTTAAGTGCAGTTCATCTTGCAAATAATGCACAAGCATGTTGCAGAACACGATGTAATCCATGTACACTTTTGTGACTGAGACCCCACGCTGCAGATTCTATGCTCTGCTGAACTTGCACTGAGTTAAGTCTGCTTTTCTATCACATCAGGACAAGATGAACGAGGAGCATCAGAATACAGAAAACCTACTTGCTGAAAACAAGATGCTGAAAAAGCAGAAAGCAGAACTCGTCGTGGGTTTTAAGAAACAGCTCAAGCTGATAGACATTCTCAAAAGGCAAAAAGTAAGTCTCCCTGCCCAAGAGTATTAATAGGGTATTAATTCAAATTCCTCTCTAATCAGAGTCTAATTGTGAGTCTTTTTTTTGTCCTTGGACCAGATGCATTTTGAAGCCGCCAAGCTGTTGTCGTTCACAGAAGAGGAATTCATGAAAGCTCTTGACTGGGGGAAGTCCTAGAGCAGAGGAAGATTCAGCTTCAGATTTCATTTCTCGGACAAAGAAAGCAGCCGTGTGAACAGTGCATGACAGCGGATATTTAAAGCTATGTGTATGTGTTGTGGAGTGCAGGGAGGCTGTCGGCCCTCCATGAGCAGTTTGGTTAGACACCATAACAGGCAGGGATTTGAATAGATGATTTCCTTCCCATTATCACAGTCAGACACCACAAAACCTCATAATAGTCTATTGTTTGTGAATTTTATTTTAGAAATGCTTTGGAATCATTTTTCAATCACAATGCCTGACTTATCTCATCTAAATAAAGACATTTTTTAATAAAACAAGTTAATTATGTTTTTGTTACTATATCCACCACTGGAACATGGGCTAAAATATTGGGATATAGAGCATCAGGGTTTTTGTTGTCACTAAAAATTGAAACTTATTTTCCCCCCTTAAGATTAGGCTGCCATCTAGTGGTATAGAGTGAGGTGGACAGCCATCGTGGATGTCCTCCCAAGCCAGCCCAGAGAATTAACTAAGTAGTGTTATAGCATTAAAAACTGGAAAATCAAAGTTATTCATCGCCTTCCCAGGATTCATCAGAGAAGATATCTGCCTGACGTCTCTGAAAGTTGCTTCGGAAATCTTCATCAAAGTGCTGAAGGTCATCTTCTCGCAGCAAACCCTGCGAACAGTTCACACCGACAGTCATACACCTGCTTCAGCTGCAGAAACACACAGGGCGGTATGGAATTATCTAATAGTGATATATGGCCTCATACCTTAGGCAAATACCCAAGGAGTTTAGTTGCATGATGTTTAAGAAGTCGTTGCCTCTCCTCCTCGATGATCTGCCTCCGCAACGCCTCCCTCTCCTGCTCAATCGCTCTCTCTTTAGCCTCGAGTTCCTTGGAGAAAGGGACGACATTGCCATTCATCAGAGCAAGCCAGTCAAAAAAAAACTGCATTACAGTCAAAAGATGATAAAAATGAAAGTGAACCATGTATCGCCAGGAGTATATTTTCTTAATATCAACCCATCCTCATTCAATAAATCATGTTTTGCACGAGTGGCCTTCACCTACACAAAGAAAAAGTTAAGATCCAACACCATCAATATCTATGCACGACTTCACCACAGAGAAACACCACCAGCACCATCTCATTGTTGATGTAGAACAGAATATTTCTGACAGTGTTGTATTGATAGAGAGGTTTGTCACCAACGGTACCATGTCGGCCTCGCGCTGCCGTTTTCTGTCCTCTATTAGTTTCTCCACCGCCCGTCTGTGCTCGAGTTGCTTCATGCGTCGTTTCTGGGCGTTCATCTGCTCTATGCGGTCGTCCTCTGCAAACTTGGCCATCATCATTTGGCTGAAAGCCTCGTCTTCCTCTCTCTCTGCCTGCTTCTTCATCGCTCTGAATTCCATTTGCTCCTGACAGGTCTGCTGCAGCATCAGCCTCTGTCTGATTTTCCTCTCCATCTCTTCCTGTTAGAAGGAAATTCCAGAATACATGCAATGAGATTTATTCTGATTTATTCCTGTTAGTTTAGCCATTGCATCAACCTATTTTCACATTCGCTCCTGGGTGGAGATGCGAACAAAGGTTTGTAAGTGTTCAGTCCAATGAAAAGAGATAAGCTATGTGTCACTTTACAATGGTGAAAGACACAGATCACAATTTTACATCACCTATAGTTTTTCTATGCAAAACTTTTTTTTATCCAGTACTGGCAATTTATTTACACCATTTCTTCTTTTTAGCACTCCTCTCGGCTGTCATCTTTATTTAAATCAAAGCCACTTGACTGGCCAAATTAGATAAATGACCAGGAATTCATGAATCCCCACCCTTGAGAAGATTACTTGAAAGCATCACTGAAAGAGAGATGAAAACTGAGGTAAGTAAAATAAACATCCTCACAATTTCTTTCTGCCTGTCAGCTTCTGCTTGTTCCTCCAGACAGAGTTCCTCTCGGACTCGATCCATCTCTTCACGCTGCTGCTTCTCCCTCTCCATCTTTTCAGTGAGCTATAACGAGAAAAGAAAACTATTATTTTTTCTTACTGTTGGTAAACCAGCGAGTAAGTCATTTTTGGTTGGATGGATGGATGGATGGATGGAAGCTGGAGGGAACTGTTGCTTTACCGTTTTGTAAAGTTGTTCTTTTACTTGCTCCCTCTCTCTGATCTTGGTCAATCTGCTCTCCTCCATCTGCTGCTGGTGGTTTGCAAACTCCATGATGCGTCTGTTCTCAGCCTCAGTCTTCTCCTGCTCCATGCGTTTCCACTCCGCCTGCTGTCTCTTGAACTCTTCGATATACTGTTGAGTGGCTTTCACCTTCTCCAGCCTCAGCTGTCTCTCCCTGAGAGAAAACACACTCGTTTTCCAACAAGCCCTGTCTGCAACACCAATTATTTCTGACTCAAGTCCAACACTCTCAATATAGTACACATTCTGGTATGTTATCTTGGGGGAAAAGAGTACAGCAGCAGACACTGGATTCAAACTGCATTACTCTAAATTTGTCATGCTCATATGGAACTGCCGAATTTTTAAAAAAGTTGAATAAATAAATTCAACAGCTAAATTTGGAATTCATATTACATTTGCAAAGTTTAACATGACAGTCCCAATCAATATCAAACCATTGTGATACAATTCAAATTCTGCATTACACATCAAATTATTCGACTAATGAAATACATTTTTAATTAAATTAGTCGAATTTAATTTAATTTTTTTAATTGACCAAATCGATATGAGCATGGCAAATCGAGATTAATTAATCTCTTCTCGGAGCTATCCCTTGTCTGTAATGTTTAGCGAGACAAATGTGCATGCAGACGTGGTTGTGTGTGTGTGAAAGAGCGGGACAGTCAGTATGCAGGGCTCACATCTGATCCTCCTCGTAGATTTTCCGGACGATTTCATCAATCATGAGCTTCTCCTTGAGGAACTCCTCGTACGCCTCTTGTCTCTTGTGCTCGTTCTCCACGAGCTGCTGCTCCAGGTCCCTCTGATACTGCAGCAGCTCCTCCTGGTGCTTCTCCTCCAGCTTCTGCTGCTGCACGGCCGCTCGCTCATATTCGCTCTTCATCTTGCGCGCAAATTCTGCCTCCTCGCGCTAAAGTTAGAGGAGGAGAGATGAAATCGTTGAGCCTCAAAACAGAAAAAATATGTTTGGTTAACATCAGAGAACAAACTCCAATTTTCTTTATATCCACAATAAAAGTTGGGTGCAAGGGGAAAAAATATATATTTCTATTTCTAACACGGTACTTTTTCTTACTAAACCCTTATTCAGAATTTCACTGCATGTGGCAAGCGTTTTTCGACTTGATGTTCAACCTGCTGGACTCATTACTATGTCTGCTCTGTGGCTGAGAGGGACTCGGTCACTCTCTCCCAGCTGCAGGCACTATGTGCCACAGTGGTTCCCTGCCACTTCCTGGTGGCTTTTAGCAGACTGAAATTAAACTAATTCAGGTAAAGAGCAGAAAACTGATACATCCATCACATAGAGGAAAGCGGAGAAAGTGGAGAGATTTGACCGTGATGAAGACTACAGTAGCACTAGGTAACTTTTGAGTTGAACTCAGTTGTTTTTGTTGATTAATTTGAAAAGGCTTCCATAGTCCTGGTGAAGGAAGTGAGGATTACATGCTAAACAGTTAAAACAAGCGAATTAACAGTATTTCAGTAATATCATGTGAGTAACAGTGACTTTTTGTCTTTATCCAATTTAGGCTGTATCATACTCATGTTAATTATCTCATCTTTGGTCAAGCAGTAGTAACTGTCTCTCTCAGCCAACAAATGAGATGAGCAATTAAAGGACCACACCAGTGATTTCACAGGTTTATATTGTCTAATATCTCCAGAATGTATGCACTTCACATTTCTACTAATCTTCTCCCAAAGCAAGCAGTCGTATTTTAGAGCTCCCATATCAATTTTCCCTCCATTTGTCCCGCCACTGGTTTCCATTCATTCCACTATGATATGAAAATGACCTTTCAGAGACTTCAAACTTTGTTCACACCAGTATTCCATCACCGTCATAAAGTTGTCCACGTTAGTTTTCCTAAAAGCAGCAGCACTGTTGTGTTTTGATGATTTGAAATCAGGCGGAGTGACACAGATCATTTGCATTACAAATACAATGAATTTTAGGTATTGCAATTCCTTGTATTTTCTACACTTGATGACACTGAATCTAGGCCTTTTAAAACACACAATATCAAGAAATGAGCCTGGTTTCATTTCAGGCAGGAGATACAGGATTTTGTCCAGGAGAATGGAGTCAAAAGAGTGGAACAGGTGTTTGCCAATTGCCAAGTGGCACTTGAGAAAATGAAAACCAGCCAAAATTTTGATGACTGCACAGCCATGACAAATACAGATCTCACCATGGTCTCATAATTCATAGCCTGCTTCTCTGCAATCTGTGCCGCTCTCTCCCTGTTCAGGTATGCAGACTGGAGCTTGGCCTCCAATTCTCGAAGCTCAATGCTGAAAATAATTATAAAATGGAAAAGTACATTAAGTTATGAGAGGAATGAAAAAGATCAAAGCAGGGAAGGATTACACAGAGGCACAAACTTCCAGTAGAGAGCCGAGCTTACCCACAATGTGGATCAAAGTACAGACAAGATGAAGTGAGCATACCTGTTCTCTTTAATGTATTGCCTCATTTTTTCATCTCTTTGCTTCTCGTAGGCGATGCGGGCCAGCACTTTAGCGTTTCTCTCCTCTTGTTCAAGTTGCTTTTGCCTGTTGATTCTCTCCTCTTCTGCCTGCAAGCCAATCAGTTCTTACTTCGATTAACTACATAAATAACTGACATTGGTGGGAAGCAGCCTTGGTGTAAGCCTTAGATTATGTAATCACATAGAGTCAAAGAGTCATAACTGCACTGTTAATTACTTTGTCCAATGTTCTTTATTCTCCTCAATCTCCGGTTAAATGTAATGAGTAGAAAATTTATGTTTGACATTGTGTGCATCTGAGTGCCTCCAGGCGTATTTTATCACAGCCTTCTGTTGGAAATGTGCCAGGATGCACAGTCTAGAAAAGACAGTATGAATGTCTAACATGAAGAAAACATGTGATGCTGCCTTGGACTATTTTAATAGCTGAGACTGTGGGCATTTAGGCAGTCATTATTCACATCAGACCAAGCACTGATAGCCAGGTCCTCTATACTGTTGAACAACCTGTCCGAAGATAGATGACTCCAGACAGAGGTAAAGAAGAATTTTCCTCAACCTGCATTTAGCTGTTAACTTGTATTTGCTCTAACAATACAGAGAGCAATGAGAGATTTTATAGAGTCCTTTACTAGCCAGCAGTATCTGTAGTGGCCTTTTTGTTGATCCAAATAATCAATTAAATACAACATTTTTAAAAGGGTTTAATTTAAAAGACTTGGAAAGTTCAAACAAACTGAGATCTTCAAGGACAAGTATTGTCCGGAGTACTGCACACTTACCTCATGGCCATGAATTAACTAAACTGTGAGAACAAGTTAATTCAGTTGAGGGAACGAGTTTAACTCATGGCCATGAATTAAAAAATCCTGGCCTCAAAAGATTTTATTTTTCTTTCTTCTCATTGCACCTCCATATTCCTGCTTACTATCAAAAGCTAACACACAGTGAGTGTGTAGGTCTGGGATACTAACAATTACTGCTGGACCTCCTGCAAGGTTTTATTCCAACAAAACATCTGTGATGAGGAGTGCAAGCTTGTTAACCCTCCTGTTACCTTCAAGCCTACTAGCACTTTTTATCCATTGGGGTTAATTTGACCCCAGTAATTTAAACCTACAAAAAATAATTAATATAAAAATGTTACCCAACTTTATGTGTCACATACTTTATGTGTCTTGTTGACTACCTAAATATCCCTTTAAATAAAACATAACCTTTTACCTACTGTCAACCCACTTATTACTTATACCCCATTAAATCAGGAAAAGTCTTGAAATATGAAGCAAAAAAAATGATGTTCATCGTGTACACTCAGTGGTCCCTTGATGAGGTCCACCTGTGCAATCTAACCCAATCCAATCCAAATGCTGTGCCACAAAGTTTCTTTTCCTGCTGCCTATAATGCTCAGGTGTTCTTTTTGTCACAGTAACAGAGGTGTTCATTCACTTCTGTGTTTGGCATTGAGGTCCTAGTTAGTGCTGCTGTTGTACTGAACTGCATTTTATTGAGAGCTGTTTCTAATATTCTGTCCCCATTGTTGTTTATAAATAGGGAGGACAAAAAGTTAGAAACACCTCTCAATATAATGTAGTCCAGCACAAGACCTCTGCAAACTACAGCCTCAGTAATAAACACAGAATTAAATTGACACATTCTCCACACTGTCAACAAAAAATGAACATTATAAACTTTCTTAAATTGTATAATTTATAGCAGAGCTGTTGCATCAGATTGAACAGATTAAACCTTGAATGGGCTCAAACTGACCCCGCAGATAACAGGAGGTTTAACAAAGGGATTTCTCCGAGAGTTTGTCGATGGTGACGCACAGACACACCAAAATCCTGCTGATACGCAAAAACCATACGCACCTTAAGCAGAGCGCTCTCGATTCGTCTTTCCTGGAGCTCGTCCTGAACCTTGCGGAGGTGCTTCTTCCTCTCGGCCCTCTCCTCGTTCATGAGGCCGGCCTGCACCCTCCTCTCCCGGTCAAGCCGCTGGCTGTGCTGCTGGCGCTGCTCCTCCTGGAGCTGACGCTGAGCCAGGACTTTTTGTTGGTGGCTGCGGGTCCATTTTCGCCCCTGGCTCGCTGAAGCCTGGCGAAAACACACACATACAAGTGAAACTAACTAAAACAGCTGGAAAACGCCATGCTAAGTGCTAAGTTAACTCCAAGTGCCGACTGCTCTGTTATCATGGAAACACCGGGGAACAACACAGTCAAGCTAACTCTAATAACTTAAGCTCTGCGGCTCTAATTTACCATGTTTGAAAGCGCAGTTCTTTACACAGCTTTCTGGTCGTGTTCGTGACTATCTCTGGACCAGGCCACTTGTTCTACACACACTCATTCACCGAGCAAACACACTTGGTGCACACTTTAGCGGTTGTTTTGCTTTTTGTCGTCCTAGCAACACCGCGTCTTTGGCTGAGCCAATGAGAATTCACCGGCGCCAGGGCCGCGTTGTATTCTGGGACGCTGGATTCCTGCTGTACCTGTGAACCTGTGCATTCAACATTATTAATAACTTCCTGGCTGAATGGCATCAGTGATTACAGATACCTCTTTGTCTCCATCCTTTGCCTCCTCTTGTCTCTCCATTACAAAAGACACTTAATAAAGGGAGTGGTAACAGTAGGCTTTGATTTGGGGCACCCCGCTGGCTCACCTGTTGACCCCTCTCAATCAATACAAGGATACAAGGAAGTTAATCAATCAATTAAATCACTATTCATCCCGAGGGGCAATTAAAAGGCATGCAGAGGGATGATGGGAGTTCAGGAGCTGGACAGCCATGGGACAAAGCTGGCCCCTCTCCTCTGTGTCCTGCAGCCTGGGCAGCGAAGTCTCCATCCTGAGGGGAGCCGCTCAAACACAGGGAACATGATGTGCGATGGATCCTGTAAGATCCTGCGAGCTGTTTTCACAGTCTGCTGTTCACAAAGGGTCGAGAGGGATCTCACAGGGTGCCTGATAATTTTAGAGCAGGCTTTGACGGCGTTGAGAGGGCGGTTTCTGTTTTGCAGGCTGATGAAGTGAAACCAGCAGATGAGGGAAAATGTGATGGTATTTTCAGTGAAGGAGTAGCAAAACGTTAAAATGTCCTTGCTGACCTCAAATGATCTCAGCTTCCTGAGCAGATATTGTAGCTGCTGGCATTTCCTCAGAATTTCCTCTGTGCTGGAGGAAAATTTCAGCAGGTTATCAAAGATAGAGCCCAGTTTTTTTTTTTTGTTTTTTTTTTACTCCTCTACAATGTCCACTGGCTTCCCCTGGATGGTGGTGGTGACTGCCTCAGCTGTCTCTGCTTGTTGGAGAAGGTCACTATCATCTCCTAAGTCAAATCTAACTGGACTTAAAGGCTGCAGATGTCAGTCAGCTTTATTGGTAACACTTTACAATAAGAGTACAACAATTAACATTAGTTAACGTTAGTTAATGCTGTAATGGTTAATTAACTGTTAGTTAATGATTATTATGGCATTTACTAATGTTAATAATATCTACAATAACCCTTAAATAACATATATATTAATACCTTAGCATGAACAGCATTAGTAAATGATTCTTAGACACATTAGTTAACAGTTAGTTAACTGTTACTTAATGTTTATTAAGTGTTACTTAATGTTTATTACGGCATTAACTAAAGTTAATTGTTGAACTCTTATTGTAAAGTGTTACCGCTTTATTCATGTAAACTTAGCCCTTTATCACTAACATTATGTCAAAGGACTTTACAGAGACCAAGCCCACCTGGATGTAACTAGTCTTTTTGAAGTTTACGCAGCCATTCTTTTCTTCA
>OMLB01028513.1:0-11438 GCA_900302555.1 Myripristis jacobus | reverse complement strand
CTGTTGAGATCAGGCACTTCCACAGATGGGGCAAGCATCAAGCACAACACATGGCACAGCAGTGCACACATGATGCATACACCGAGCAAGCAATTGCACAGCATTTCTTCCAGTTGTTTTGCTTCTCCTCTGTCATTACGGTGAGATAACAGTCAGGCATCGTTTTGGAGATGTTAAAGACATGCCATGAGGGGGAAATACATCAGGTTCTTTTAAGGTCACCGTAAACTCTCCACAGAGTGCAGCAGAGGACATGTGAAGTCGCTCGAGGGAAGTGATATTTCATTAGGCTCTAGCTGTTTGGCATTTGTCAGAGCCACAAAAGCACAAGGACTAAATGACATAAAAGATGCTCAAGCTACCATTTATCACTGACATGTATTGACCTCTAATAGTGTAACGTGATGATGATGATGATGATGATGATGCACAAGGAAAAAAGTCACTCTCTGGCTGGAACCACCTCAGGATGTTGCACAGTAACACCAACTGGACACAATACAGTGCCAGTGTGTGTCAGATCTGTCAGCATGGGCGTAGAGGTTAGAGTCCCACTTCATATCTAACTTGGTGTTATGCAAATAATAGAAGGACGTGTCTGTTGTGGAGATTGCTGTTATGAGGACTTGCTGTTGGAAAAAAAAACAGTACCACACACTGTTGTTTAAAGCACATGGGACAGTTACTTAATTCTCAAATACAAGCACTCTAATTGAGTGCCACTGCTCCTTTAACAGGTAGGGGTGTGATTGGTGATTGTGATTGCTGTTGTACCTGTTACCCAGAATGCCCCAGGGTATAAACTTGGCTACTGTTACTAAGCCTCACATTCTTTATTTTTCCATGTGAAGAGAAATTTGGCTTGGCTTGTTTTTCTTTCATATGTTTGCCACTAATGATCTGCCAGTTTGGAGACACCAATCAAATAATTTGCAATGACAAATGGCTGATTTTGATTGTTGTCTTAGCAGTCAAAGAATACCTGCTGTTGATAAAAGCAAAATATCACACACACGCACCTCTGGTGAAGCAAAGCTTGTCCAGAACAATGTAGGGAAGCTACATGGATATTAACTGTGCAGTACAGTCACCATTTTGGGACTTTGGCTATTAAATTTACTCACCTAATTAACTGCACACTTCTGGAGGAATTGTGAAATTATCATAAACATCATTACTATAATTCAGGTGATTAGGGAAATGTGCAGATGTCACCCCCAGTCATGTTGCTCGTACTATCAGACTAGTGATTTTCCCATCATTAGACTACTACACAGTCATGGTAAGATGCAGAGCACTTTACTACCAAGAGGTTTTACACACATCGACAGTTCAGTGGATTTATTTACAGTAGATCACTTTGCAGTTATTTGAAAAGCAGACTCCCAAAAATGAACTCTCCCTTTATTCAATTACATATTTGTGTGTTCTTTAACTTCTTGGGATCTCTTTGAATGTCACAGCCAAAGGATCCAACTGCACAATGATTCACTGTATTCGTTCGTATAGATGTTTACTGTTGTCATTTGACGGAAACTGAACAAGACTCAGTGTGTCATATCCATTTAAACTGAAAACCACAATGCAAGAGTTGTGATGGCAAACTAACCCCCAAGAATGGAATCAAAAACATGAAGGTCTTCAGCCAATATATGACAGACAATACGTGATTATGTCACTTGATTGACAGCGGAGACATAGCTGTCATAAATCCCGCGCTGGCTGTCACTCATCGATCAAATTTCCAATCTTAGGCGCTGTCAGCAAATGTTGCCGCCCACTGTTGTTGCTTTGCATTCACCGCTGGCACAATCCGCCGCCGTACTCAGTGCAGTGTCGTGTTGTTACACTTGTGTCTTAAGCTCTCAGTATTTGGAAAGCAAGTGGCAGTCCTCTGAATGTGGCAACACTTGCCTGGGGTGAGCAAACCACAGGAGGAGAGTGTAAACCAGTTGGCTATTGATGAAATTCTGTACTGCTGACTGCAGAAATGAGCAAGTTTTCTGACCATCTGAATTTTAAATGTGAGTTTGTAACTAAGCAAATGACAGCATGCTTATTATTCAAACTAGATTGGAAAATTTGTCCAAGCGAATAATAAATAAGACATAACAAGCATTTTATGGACCGTGAATCCGATTTGAATGTTTTTGGCATGGTTTTCTGCCTCAATTATCATGGTGCAAAGAAATAGATGGTAAAAAAAATTTAAACTTTCCACAGTGGAGTGGCTGGTGGAGCAAAAAATGTTCATTTCAGACCCTGGCAGGTGGGCTTGTTGAAATACTGTTGGAGTAAGGAAAATATTTAGGATAATACCACTGTTTCTGTGAGTCATCTAGGTTGCCCCTGTGGTTTACATTATTCCTGATCATGTCTGCAAACAGAGTAAAAAACATCAGAGCCTGTTTTATACCTTCAGAAGAACCCATCTGATGCTGCAAATTCTAATGATGTATGAAAAACAACTTCTGATTTAATGCTAAATGATTTTTCAAGACTGCCAGAGTATATTAGCTGTATTCCCTTATTCCGGTCTACCAAATGTTAAAGGTAGAATGAGTGGGATTTTCCTTAAACAAATGTATAGACTCATGCATACATAATCTCTCTCAGTCATCACTTTTGAGCCACTAGCAGTGCGTGTTGGAGTGTATATCTGCAGAGATCCTGCCCTGTAACTCTAGTGGGTGTGTAGCTCCCAGCCAATAACACAGTGCCACACTGACAGCACGATATCCAATAGGATGAAAAATCGTGAGCACAGACCATGGAAAAAAGAATATATAGTGAGGTGAAATGCGAAGCGGACAAAGTTTGAGTCTGTCAATAAATTTTAACTAGGATGGCAATGGAATGTTTTACATTTCATTAAGTCACCATCCTAGGAAAAAAAAACTCACTGCCGGTGGTAGTTTAGCCAGGGAGGCGGGGCCAACTTTGAATGTTGTGTTTACAAACAAATCCTACTCATTCTGCCTTTAACATATAGCACTCTGCCTACCAAAAAGCCTTATACTTGAATACTAACTGGCTACGCTGACCTGAAAATACCTATTGTGCATTAAGCTCATTTTATGCTTAGTTGTCATATTTACCTGTAGAGAGAAATCCATGAAATAATTTGTGCTTACTTGTCCCAATTGCTTTGTGGAAGAAAGTAACAGCAACAAAACAGCAGCAAACTGACTTCAGCACCAGACCAACTGTGAAGTACAAATCGACAAATTTTAATAAAATTAGTTTTAAAAAGGTATTTAAAAGCATTAAATTTCATTGTTTGTCACCTGTAGACACCCTGGGCATTTTTTATAACACAATAATGTTGTGAATCTTAAAAAAGAGACATTCTGTTTGATTATAACTTAGCTGTTGATGAATCCTGACAGCCATAAGCTGCATGAGGCACAAAACCAGCAATGTATTGATCTTAGTTTCTGGTGTGTTCATCCTCTGCTCACACTGATCCAACTTATTTCAACACACTTTGCAGTCATTTCGCAGCCAAACCCTTGGTGGGTTTCAAACATGGCTGCTTCAAGTGTGAGTCATTCAATGGGGGAAGGCACAGAGATGATCTTTTTGATTTCATTCATTTCCAGAAAAAAATTCCAGCACTTCCCAACTACACATTACACTACTACACTCATTAGGAAGCTATACAATGGCTGCCCGTTTTCTTTGTTTGTTGCAGCGCTGGCTTCAACAAACATCACCATGACTGATGACTTCAACCCATGAGTCATCCTAGGCCGGAGGATGGCGGATGCTGTCGTCACGGGCCTCACACGCTCAGCTTGGCTCTGTGATGATGTCATTAACGTCTACGCTGTGCTTTGTTCTGGTTTTTCCAGTTCAGGTCTTCTCAGCAGCACTCTGCTGCCCTCCTAGATGTGTTGTTAGGTGACTAAGGCAACCACAGAGATGTAGGTGGCACTGAGAGGGGGAGGAGCATGGCGGAGGGGGAGGATGAGGGGGGAGCATAAAATTGAGATTGTGTGAAAGAGAGAGGGTGATATAGTCTGTGAGAGAGAAGGCAGAGGAAGAGGCAGAATGAGGGTGAAATGAGCGCGGGAGACAGAGGGGAGAGAAACTGAGGGACTGACGCTGAATGAGAGGCAGATTAAAGGAGCCAGAGAGAAAGCGAGCAACAGTGTGAAAGAGAAGCAAAGAGGAGACGATAGAGTCAGAATGTCTGAGCGTGTGCAAATGAGAAACAAGAGACATCCCGAGAGTGAGGATGCAAAAAAAAAAAGTTTTTGTGTGCGAGTGAAGGAGTGTGTTAGCGAGTGTATGACCATGTCAACACCCGACCCCTTCATTAGTAGTGTATCAGCAGTCAATTCATAAGTAGTGGATTAGTGTATTTTAAAGACATGGCTGCTTCATTGCCGCATTGATTTCCCCCCCTGCCTCTTGTGTATGCGTTGATCACAGTTTGTATAGCCCTGTGCTTGTAGAAGCCTGCCTGTACAATTTTGTATGCGCGCTTTGTGTGCAACATGTGGAGGAATAGTGCTGTATATTAATGTATTTCTGGGTGTATGTATATGTATGAGTATGTTACATACATTAGGGTTTGAAAGTGAGACCGTCCATCAGCCAGATGTCAATGCAAGGTATTCTCTCAATTGTAATGGCCACTTCGTCCTTTTATATGCTGAAAATTTCTTTGACAGCTGTTTGACAGTTATATTGTCTGGTGAAATTCTGTAGACACCAGGCACTGTGGTCACTTGACAAAAAGTTTGTGTCATGCTCTGGTACACAGTGTGTGTGCACCGAGTGTCTGTGTGTCAGTTCAGGTCATCCTGGTCTGCGTTGGCATGTGTGTACTCTTTTTCTACCCATCCCACCGCGTCCTCCATAACTCAGGTTTGTTTGGGAAAGAGGGAGGGAGGGAAAGGCAAGCGCTAACTAAAGGCCTTCTGCTGTTCTGCACCACACCGACCAATCACAGAGCTGAGACACTCCTCCCCCTCCCTGTCGGCTATGAGCCAATCAGGGGAGCCTAGAGACAATCCACAAACCACACCCACTGCAGGAAAGGCAGAGATTGACAGGTGGGAAATCTCAGCTCAAGGAGACAGTGTGTGTGGTGACACACAATAACAAACAGAAAACAGGACTGAAAAGTCTCTAGGCTTTCTAATTTGGACCCCCGATAGCTAAAACACAGGCTTTTCTCTTTTAACTACACACAAAAGGGATGAATTAATGAATAATTTTCTCTAAGTAATGATTGTCACATTGCAATACAATGTAGTATCATTTGCAGTTATCATGAAACAGCTATTGATGGACTGATTTTTCAGCAGAGCCAGAGTCCCCCTGTATCAAGCAGCAGCATGACCCTAACCCCAATTATTATCCCACAGAAATCTTGCATTTCCATTTGCACTCTTCACTGTTTATTTACTGTATAATTGATGTAACCAATGTTTTTCTTATCTTATAGAACATGACTCATGACCCTGTGACCAAACTAAACTGCTGATAAAACATCAGACCTTATGAAAAATACACAGCCACCATAATCGAGCTTTGCAGTGTCTGAAAAGTTTCTTTAGGGTAGTGGTTGGCTGTTATCCGTGTGGCAGGAAAACATCATTAATGGCATCACATGCTTACCGCTGAAAAGTAGACATTTCCTATATTTAGGATGCATTTTGCATTTTGCAGAATCCCAAACACTGAAACAGTTATTACATAAGGCTGACAGAAGTAATGTAGAGAGAGATAGTGAACACGTCCCATCCCTCCCTGCTGAGGCCCATCGTTTCACCTTATTTGCTCCCAACAAAATTGTGGTGCTGGATAGGGTGGCCTCTGTGCATGAACTGGCGAATCTAAATCCCCTTTTCTCCTAAACCTTTTGTCTATATTGCTGAGCCCAAATTTTAAACACTATGTAGTTAGGTAAAAGTAGCCAGGAATCAGCTCTCAATGTCAAATGAACGTAGAGATTTTATTGGGTCTGGTGGATGCCAAATATGTCAGAGGGGCCATGTGGGTAATAGGGGAAATATTCATGAAGTCCCTATCAGTGAGGGTGTAATGGCGCTCACCTTTGAATATGCCATTCAGTTTAGACATGCTGATGGAGAAAAATAATTGTCAGGGCGAACAGATAGAGAGTAAGTGCGTGCCATAAACCCATACAGATGCTGTTTTTCTTTCCCTTAAGCACAAATTAAGTCAAACACTGGTGCGCTGCTGTCGTGACACTGAACGACCCCTGCTTGGTTACACACATACATGCACGCTTACTTTCTGTTGGTTACCTTGTTACCATAGTAACAACCACCAGCCCGCACAGTTGGTGACGTTTGGATATTTTTATAGCTTGCCCTGTGTGTGTTTTTGTGTGTGTGTGTGTGTGTGTGTGTGTGTGTGTGTCTGCCTGCCTGCCTGTCTGTGTGTGTGTGTGTGTGTGTGTGTGTGTGTGTGTGTGTGTGTGTGTGTGTGTGTGTGTGTGTGTGTGTGTGTGTGTGTGTGTTGGTCAAGTAAACCAGAATATTTGGAAGGCTGGCAGGTTGATTGAATGCAACATGGCCTGTGTGAACAAATTCCCACCCTGCATACTGTACACTGCAAAGTCCATTACAAAGTCTGAATAAGGTCAAGGCAAAGATGATCAATCGAGTTTGTTGAAACTTCAGTGAGTTTGACAACTTTGACAAATGGTGATTGATTTTTGATGTTGCAAAAACTCTCTGGAGTCTTTGCAACTTCTGCTGGACAGTTGGACCTGCTTTCCTGTTATTCATGCATCATTTCCTGGTGTGGTGAAATATCAGTCTTCATTAATAATCCACTTTTTTGCTATTTTTTTAAAAATCCACTTTAGCTGCAAAATTAAGGCTGGCCTGTTGCTATGCAGACGGTATCAAGCAGTCTAACACAGTGCAGCGCTTTGCTTTGCTCTAGAGGAGCCTGTTGATGAGATTTAAATTAATTCTGAAACGGTCCAAAATTTAGCCTCCGCCCTCTCTCTCTCTCTCTCTCTCTCTCTCTCTCTCTCTCTCTCTCTCTCTCTCACATGCACACTGCTGATGGGACGCACCATATTAATAGCCTCTCTGCCCCAACACAATTCAAACACACACACAAACACACGTGTTGTCCTTCAGATCACTGCAGTGCCTGACTTGTGGAACATACAATACTCAAAAGACGGGCAAACACAGAGAAACACACACCCACACAGCAATGCTGCATATGTCTGTCTGTGATTTAAATACAACGTGTGGAGTTTCAGTGTCTCTCAGTTGCCGTGACAGCACTGTCCATTACTGTAGTTACGGAGTACCAGAAGTTGTGTTTGTTGGTAGTAGTGTTGGTTTTTGTTTTATTGTTGACGCTGCTGTTGGCGGTGCTGACGGTGATAGTGCACCTGTACACTATTGCTGCTCTCGATGCTGATGTGTGACAGGGCTGTGCAATTAATTGAAATCGTATCAAAATCACAAGTGCAATATCCATATCACAGCAGCTGCAATGCTTTGATAAAGGTTAAATAGGACAGAATCTCATTATAAATAAAATATTGTAGAGCCACAGAGATACCCTGGCCTACAGATCATAGACGTAAAAAACATGATGGTTTGGTGCAGACCCCAGCAACAATCACGTCATCATCATTTTTCTAATTTTTTTTTCAGTTAAAATGAAAATCACAATGCAAAAATGGTTGCTGTTTGTGATCACTAATATCACAAATATTATCACAATTGCAATATCTGACAAAAACACAGTATGAGTTATTTATCTATTTTAACCATATTGTGCAGCCGTAATGTCATTGTTTAAAAGCTACTTTTTTTTTTACCAGTACCTTTTTTTTTTTTTGCTATAGATAGACACAGGCCATCCAGGGACATGAGTCCAGTCTGTGTTAATGCTTGTTAGCACAGAGAAGGTGTCTGTTAACAGCAGAAAAGCCAAACGTGGCAGGCGTATTGGACTTGGCAAAAATCATGACCAGCTAAATAAAATTAAATAAAGACCAGTGAGGAGTTGCTGACAATCACAAGTGTGTCATTCTGATAGGAATTCCCTCTCAGCTTACATGCGTGCTTACATGTGTGCAAACTTGCACACACACACACACACACACACACATGAATGATTTGGTCTGTAAAAGTACATGTGTAGCATACACTCTCCTCTTATTTTCACTCACAATAGATCTGCAGCCTCTTGACGTACACATGATGCCGTTGCCATAGTGACCAACCTGTTACAGACCTGAAATAAAGTTGTATTTACTTGAAAATTGCTTAAACATGTTATACATGTTTTTTAACAACATATCTGCAAGAGAATGCTATATCTCACCACTCGTACGTCAAAAGAAAGGCCTACTCCACTGTGGTTCGTCTTATGAATAATTATCTCAGGCAGCTTAATGATAGAAATTCTTTTTTGTGGCATAATGCTGTCAGTTTCATCAGAAATTAATAAAGATAAATACAGCTTTCCACAACTTTTATAAAATTAGTCATTATTTTGTTATTCATTATGTTATGTGAATCTTAAAACTGGTGCACAATAGAGGATTTTCTAATGTTAACCAATTCAAACAATGTGGGAGACAGACATAACAACAGATTTAACAGATTTTTAACACTTAAATTGTTAGAGCACATACAGCAGAAGATTCAGTCAAGACGCAGCACTACACACTCGGCGTTTATATTTAACAGTTTCAGAGTGGCCATTGCTGGGACCGGGGATCACACACACAAGACTTCACATGACATGATTTCATATGGTCTATTTTCTGATACTGGCTTTACAAAACTATGTTTATTTCTCTCAACGGCACATAGCATTGACCCAGATAAACAGTTAACAGAAACTTTTCCTTGTCTGTCCTGTTTTGGGACGTCTTGCATGAGACAGCACTCGCACTGTTGCCATAATTTCATGAGCTCGTCCTGCTTTTCTACTGTCCGTCTCGTTTGGGAAATGCAAGTCCTGTCCTGTTGGTGACTCTTCCTGGTTTATATCTATGGTCAGTTCACTCTGATTGACTGTTGGAGGTTAACAGTTCCGATCGCTGAGACTCCAATCCAGTCAGTAACATTAAGGTCCTGTCCGTAAACCCCTCACTCTACAAGATCATTTTGGCAGATAATCGGCTCAGACCAACCTTGAATCAGGAATGCTCCTCAGACTTGATGACCGAACCGGACCCAGAATCTGCCTGATTGTCCTGTACTATGTGGCCAACTTTAGCAGTAAAAAGCCAAGCTGAATGGTTGTCTTTGATTAAGTGCCCAATGCCTGGCTCACTGAAAGCAGACTCTGATCTATAATTCCCCCCCTCTCTACATTTAGAGATGACGTTAGTGGTACCCAGAAATAGGGACTGAGCAGAAAGTCGTCTTCTTCCTCGTCTAGGTCTGCACTGTTGTGATGTGATCGTTTGTTCAGTGTCGTCCTCCTCTCATTGCCATTTTGACAGATTTCCTTCCTTGTGCCAATGTATTTCTGGTTTATATATTATTTTATCCATCTGTCTTTATAAATTCGACAGGATCAGTAGTATGGAGGACTAACATTGATCTCTTTGTATTCTCTATAGTATGCATGCCATTGTGGAGCCTAAACTGATTACTGGCCGCTGATAAATGTATTTGCTGCCTGCCAGTATTAAGCCTAACTCTCTCAGAACGATGGCTCCAGTGATATAATGCACCAATCAGACAGACAGCCAGACAACAGGCAAGTACAGACAGACAGGCAGGCTGCCTGCTGCCAGGAGACTTCATACAAGTTTAATGAGCATGCAGACAGTAGGGAGTTTTTGGCTCCAGCACAGAGCTCAGTCTCCAGACAGAAGCTAACTGGCTGAAGAGGTTACATACATGTATGTGGATGTTAAGTCACACCAGAGAGATGAAGTGAAATTAAGTTATGTAACAACTCACAGGGCTGACATGGGATCAGCAGTGTGAAGCGTAAGTTTACTTTGAGGGCATAGTGCTTGCTTTCACATCCACTGTGCTGTGATATGTAAAGACACCAAAAAAAAACTTGTCCCAAGGTCATGAAACTTGGCCCTTTGTCCCTGACACTTGATCCTATTCAGTTAATCACTGGGAGCTCCATTATGAGGTCGTCTTGTCTGTTTAATTTAAAGCTTTACCATAGACATGCGTTAAGAGTAGGCTGTCTCTTAGATTGCAGAATTAGGATTCAAGGAAGTAAGCATCCTTGGGAAAGTTTGAATGCTTCACAAATCTGGCATAAGACTGGTGAATGAAATTGTACTGGATAACTCATGGGCGTCACGCTGCTCTTTTCCATGACCGCACTGTGTGCTGTGTGTGTGATGTAGCCAGTCAACGCGGCACAGGCACGGCCCCTCCTGTGCCTCTGCTGTGTCTCAGTGACTTCTCAGTGTCCACTACTACAGACACTGGCTGAGGCTTTAGAATGGGAAAGCCAGTCTAGCAACACCAGTTACATCAACTTCAAGTCTGTTAGCAGTTTAGTCTGCAGTTCACCTTTCACTGCAACTCAGTTAAAATGCAAATGTATGCATGATGGCATCTACTGACTTGTAGTTAAACAGACACATGACAATTTTCTAATGTTGATTTAAAGACTTGGTAAACCCCGAGCTCAGATCTCTGTAAATCGTGACCTCTAATGGTGACAAGTACGGTGCCTGCTGTTTGGTAGCAGGTGATGTCAGCACCAGCCTCCGCCGGTCACTGTTGCTGCAGCAGCCACTGTGAGGAGCCTGTGTTCCCGTCACATCCTGCTCACTTCCCCCACACAACAGCAACACTCGGGCTCAGTAACCAGTATGTTATTTGTTAAACTGTGCATACATGGCGTTCAAGGTAGATACTTTTTTCTCCCCGAATACTGAATCAGGGCCTGCCTGGGTATTGATGCAGATGTAGTTCTCGAGTCAGATCAGATGTTACTGATCCGTTGACTGATACATGATAGTTGCCATAGCAAGTGGCACTCCTACACCTGTTTGTATGTGAGGCCACTTAACCTACAGTTCAAATAAACTTCTTTGGAATACATTTAAATTTAATGCGTTTTTGTATAGTTTTTGCTTTCTATCTTGCGCCAGACTCCCTAAACCCGTTATTTGGGGATTTAGCATTTAGGAAGAGGCGTTCCCCCGCAAAAGTTGCTATCTTGCGCACCTCCCGTTATCCGTAAAACACTTGCGCTACCCGCTATATTATGCATAGGCGTGGTTTGGGCGTTACGCCAGTGAAACCAATCAGTGTGCCAGGTGCCGCTGCCTTTAAGGGCAGGATGCGCAATCCTAAATCCTAAAATCGAAACCCGCGATGGAGAGAGGAAGGTCGCGATTTAGTACTATCTCTGCCATCTTCTCTGGGGTTCAACTGAGGCTAAAGCAAGGTGGCTTTTTATTCGGGAGGTGGAGCCGCATGTGC
>OMLB01028509.1:0-13013 GCA_900302555.1 Myripristis jacobus | reverse complement strand
ACTAGTGCTAGGTAACATTTCAAACATAATTTTCAAGGCTGTTCATGGCATATGGCTCAAAAGTGTGTGGGGTTCATAGACATTCATTCATTCACACAGTCATTAAACACAAATAATATCTTAAACATCATTTATCTATATATATCTTTATATTTGTCTCCATGCAGTTCCTGGTTAGCGTGGCAAACCAGAAGTGGGGGAGTCCACACGGTTATATAGGAAGGGGGACCCGGGAGGTACCATGTTAAGGCCCATTCAGAGGGGGGTCTTGCCCCCCTCTGACATAATGTAGACATAATAATGGGTAGAAGTACATGGGAATATGTGTGTATGTTATTGGGGTATGGTATGCTTGACTGATTTATATTAACTGTGGTACTGTCTTGTAGGAGGGGCTTCCTGCATAAAACCGGGATTAGA
Source organism: Myripristis jacobus (assembly GCA_900302555.1). Classification (NCBI taxonomy): domain Eukaryota; kingdom Metazoa; phylum Chordata; class Actinopteri; order Holocentriformes; family Holocentridae; genus Myripristis; species Myripristis jacobus. The sequence continues at coordinate 12,593 of OMLB01028509.1, read as the reverse complement.
AGCTCCGCTCGGCAGTGCGGCTTGGGCCTGGAAGGCAGAAACAGCTAGAGCCCCATGAGCCAGGGGGCCTAGTTTTGGTCCTTTTTCTTTTGTCTGTTTGACATAAGTTTGTTTGGTTAAGTTGAAGAATTCTAATTTGATTTCTTTCTTTTTTTTGTATTTTTTCATTTTTTGTAAATATGGTTTTTCAGTTCAACTTTGCACAACTGCACTTCCACGCACTGGTGAAGGAAAATAAAAATAAAAAACACCATGTGAAGAACCTGCGTCTGTCTCTCTCTACTGATGAGCCAAATCCTACAAGAAATATAAAAAAAATATGAACTACGAAAAAATCATAGTTCATAATACACACACACCCAGCACACCTTTGCTATTCACAGACCCTGATCCACTCACTCCTTATTATTGGCTACTTGCAATTCTGGTGATCTAGGAATTTAAGCTTCTTAAATGGTTGCACTCATTTTAGATTGTTCTGCTCATAAGTGTCAGCTAAATTCTTGTTATGTAAATGAGGGCATAAAGTTTCAGAAAGCATGTTTCCCATCAGCAACTCTTATTCTTAAAGAATTTGTGCCTATACCCATTATTCATACGCTTAAAAAATATAGGGATGCTAATGTAGTCTCCTTGCCTTCGTCCAGTGTTGGAGTTTTCCTCCTCATACTTCAGTGGGATCTTGATTAAATTTGTTGCCCCAGCCAGCCGGCTGCCAGATGACTGTGAATATGAATGAGACACTAACGTTGAATGTTGCAAGGCTTTGTCCTTGCTTTCTTTTCTTGTCTGCTCATTATCCTGGTCGGCTTCCCTCTCAACTACTTTTCACTTGCCTGTCTCCTCTCTCTTGGCTCTCTCTTGTACTGACTGCCACCCAGGACATTAAAAACACAGCAGTGAACATACAAACGTGCCTACACACTTTGCCACAGAAACAGAGCCTTTTTTTCTGTATTTTTTTTTTTTTTTGAAAAAAAGAATAAATCAATAAATAAATTAGACACAAATTACAGGGACTAAAAAAGTGCCAGTGTAAGGTAGTCAAAGCGGGTAAAATGAAGTTCATGTTCCATCACCCACTTGTGTTATCTCCACATCCCTCTCCATTTCCTTCACCAGCCTTTTGGTGAATTCATGTCTGTCTGTGCCTGATGATATGATGGGGCAATAGAAAACATGATGATAACAGTTATTATATCTGAATTGCATACACAAACACCTACACACACAAACAGAAGCGCTCACACACCTACAGTACCATTTTGCCTTAACAACCATATGAGAACTTTCCATTGATGCTTCTCATTATCTTAATACCTTGCCCTGTCCTTATCCATCTGTACCTGACATAAAAGGAATAATGTGTAACATTTTCACATGAATGTCTGTTTTACAGTAGTACTCTCTGTCAGTGGTTGGTAATATGCAACAGTGATTCAATACATAGCCAAATAAAAAGATATCACTCAGCAGAGTACATCATCATTTCTGTGCAGGATCAGCCATTTCAGCATCACACAGCTGACCAAATTAAATGCTCATCAGTTCATAGTTTTCATGCTTTTAATTGCTTTTTGTGTAATAAACTCAAACATTTAACAGTTATATGTGTGTGGTTGATTTAGGCAGTATTTCTGTAGTTGGAATTGTGCATCTTTTTGTGATAGGCCACACCCATCACCACACTCCCTTTTGACCAATCAGCATGAGACGTTAATCAGCTCTTCCTTTCCCCTTGACCAGGCCTTCCAAAATGTTTTGCTACGTTACATGAATCCATTTGGAAGTTATGCACCTTTTCACGATATGACGCGCCCACTGCCATGCTCCATTTTGGCCAGTCATCATGAAAAGTTAATCTGCTCCTCTGTGGCTCATGACCAAGCTTTCCTCATGCACCTTGCTGCCTGCCCATTGTGGCCACTCGGCATCATCAACTCTTGCCCTGTGAAAAACCTCTCTACAAAATTCTGTGCAAATCCACTCACAAGTTTTTGAAATATCCTGCTAACAAACAGATAGGAGATTGCTATTCATTTATTTATTTATTTGCATTATTAACTGCTAAAAGGGATTTTGTTAAATTGTTATTCTCTGCAAGCAAAGATTCAAATCTAGGGATTAGAATTAATGAATTTGTTTTTGAAATATTTGGTGAATATAATGGAGGAAAATCCTTGTCTATAGCACTGTCTATAAAACTAAATTAACATCTTTAAGACAAAATGTAAAAGTGTCATTTAAACATTGGGATAAGTAGCTCTTTAACTATATGGTGACAATGGAAGAGCAGGTGAGGCAAACCTTCTTCAGAAGCTCAAAATGTACACTGATTAGTTACACTGGTAAAAGTGGACACCATCAGGTTACTTCATGTACACTTCATGCAGTATCTTAAAATGAACCTTGTTTGTTTGGAATGCAGTATTTGTAAGATAGTCACCAAGGTGTTTTGTAACAAGCATCAGCCAAAAGGTTATTCCAATAACAGAACCCTTTTGGAGCAATTTTGCAAGAGTTTTTCGTCTTACATGTGTATTATTGCATTTTTTGTCTCTAAAACTGATATGTTCTGTACAAAGGTGTATGAGTATAGGGGAAAAAAATATGGAGCTGGGGGAGGACGGTAATATTCCAAGAAAAAAAAAAAACAGAATTTCCAAGAAAAAACTAACCCGAAAATTCATGAGAAAAAGACTTGCTGTATATCAGACCTGTGGCTGTTGAGCTCATCAAATTCTACTTTGCAATGAGATTTAGCAACAAGGAAATCCTGGTAATTATAGCCCAGAATCACAATATTGCTTTCTTCTGAATCGGCCCAAGTCACAGTAATGTTGCTATAAAGTCTGGATGCTGAGGAGAAGATTGTGATTCTGTGCTAAAATCACCAGAATTTCCTTCTTAGTAAATAAGAAAAACTGTTTTTCATAAATTTGTGATTTTTTATTTATTTATTTTTAAAGATTATTTTTTCAGCATTCCTGCTTTATTTGACAGTCACAGTGGAGATAGACAGGAAAGGCAGAGGAGAGAGAGGGGATGATGTGCAGCAAAGGACCTGAGGTCAGATTCGAACCCCGGTCGCTGTGATCGGGACTAAGCCCTGGTACATGGTACGCACTCTTTGCCAGTGAGCCACCAGCGCGCCCCCATAAATTTGTGATTTTATAATCTCAGAATTTTCAAGTTTTTTTTCCTCATAAATCTACGACTTCAATCTAAGAATATCCAATTTTTTTCTCATAAAATTCCGACTTTAATCTCAGAATTTCTGGATCTTTTTCTCCCCAGCTCCATAATTTTTTTTCTCCCCACTGTGGCCCTAAAAGCGTAACTGTTTTAAACCAGATGGTGAAGCATTAACCACACAATTGTCTTGCAAGTACAGGACTGTCAGACCTCACACACCTGCAACTTTCATCAGTGTGGGCTTACTCCTTCATTTTCAACAGTGTGTATTCATTTGCAACTTCTAGTCGGCATTCTACTAGAAAAAAAGCTGCCCTCTCAAAATGTCCTTGTCATTGCAGATGTTACCTTAAAATGATCTGAATTCTAAGACAAACTTCAGTGTTTAATCCTTTACTTCAAAATAGGCATTTAAAAGTGAGGAAAAAGAAAAATCTCTTCTCGCAATAAAGTAATCCTTTCTTTTGTTCTGACATCAAGCCCCACAAGTGTAATTATGCACATGCACTCTGACATCCATACCCCCACATGCACGGCCACACCACTCCTCTGTCCTCGTGAGTCGTATCTATGAGTATTGACGGGCTGTGTTCCTGGACTGAGTACAGACAGACTAACTCAGGGAGGGGAGGAAATGTCTGGCTCAGCCAAGTGCCATAGCTGGACAGCCCTCCAGGGTCCTGGGGTGTGAGAAAGTCTTCACGGCATCCCTGGCTTCATGGTTTTACAATTACACACCCCAAAACTGGAAACAAATCCAAAATCAACTCCATTCCAAATTCCATCAGTTTGGCATTATGACTAGTTTGAAAAACAAAAGCCAGAGTAAATAGACACAGCAAGGCCCTAGCGCAGTGAATATCGTCCAAATAGATAAATATGTGTGCAGTGATGTTTTGATTTAGTATTAAAAGTGTGAGTTATTATAGCACAGCCTCAGGCAGTAATTTGTAGGGAGCAATGTCTTTTACAGTATGCACTTTGATTGTTCATCAAAAATTAAACTGCAAAGATGTCTGTGCAAGTGTACTTGATTTGAGCAGCTTCAAAGACAAAAATCAAGGCTTTTTTGCTGCCTGTACAGCATTTTCACACTGCCCCCAGACTATATATGATGCACAGATGAAGTCCGTCAGCTGCAATGAACAGTGGGCTTTCCTTTACGTGGCCAAGCTCAAAGAATGATTTGAGAATTTAGAGGTGAGATGCCTGATGTGTGTAAGTGAATATCAAAACCTTTGTTCTCCCATCAATGCCTCTGCTCAGCTCTGCTCTTTCATCCACGCAAGCCTCCACCGCAGACCCCACCTCGAGGGAAACCTGGCGAAGATCAAACTGTTCCACCGATCAGGCTTCGTTTCCGCTGGCACACTGCACAGCATAAAGTGTAAATTCCGTTAGGGCATGCCTAATGTTTTTGAGGATGATGCATTGCCCTCTGCTAAACTTTAAACTCCCTATTAGGCACTGAAAAAAGAGAACTAGCATCACTTAAACCTCAGACCACAGAGGCTATTTTACAAAGGCAAACTGCAAATTTACCTTCAATGTTTGCTGGAAGAATAGTGAAGCTGCTGTGTATTCTCTGTCATTCATTTGTTTTCCTGCTCAGGGTCACAGGCGCATTGAAATCACCACTTTTGAAAAGCACTACATACAGCATCTTTTTAACTTCAATACATCATCGTCAAACTAATTAAGACCCCATTGCTTCCTTTCACAAACACAGTCATACTGTCTTCATTGAAATGTGTTCTCTGTATCTACTGAAGAGGATAAAAATGTTGCATGTGACTTTCAGACCTTCAGTTCACCATCTGCCAAACTCAGAAAGCATTTGCTCTGTCTGTACTTCCTGTTTTGTGCCATTAAGTAATCTCCTTTTGGGGAAAGTAATCCAACACATTCTCCACAAAATCAGTCCTGGGGACATTATGTAAATTTTATGGTAATTGTAATCTCACAATTAATATTATAATGACTTATTTTTTAAGATTCTATGCATAGCACCTTTACATGCAACAGAGTACACTAGATGTTGGGACTAATGTGCTACAAAGCAACCCATTACTGTAACACCATTACTTTTGGCAGTAACTAGTACTCTAATGCATTACTTTTTAAATTAAGTAACCTAGTTACCATTACTAAATGGTGTGTTACTGTTATTTTTTATGTAGATTGGTAAACTAATTCATTTTTGGCCGGCTACAGTGTAGTTCTAAGTCTTAACTCCTGTTTATATCCACACACAGAGACACATTGTGGGCATGTTTGTGTTTACTCTGGACAAAACGTGCTGCCATGGCGGTGTACACTAAGGCAAGTTTCTTCACGTGGAGATATTCTCACTATTTCTCTTTTGTTGAGCACAAAGACAAGAACATTTTAATAAAAAATAAGCTGTGTCTTGGCTCAAAGGTCCCATCCACTGCCAAAACCAGTAATTTCAATCTACTGAAGCACCTGGAGAAACAACATTGACGAAGCTAGAAGCTAAAGAAGACCTGGCGGACACATCCAAAGAGATCCAAGCCACTCCACCCAAGCAACAGCGATTGGCTAGATTTTAACCAAGGGACCGGTAGCAGGGGACAACCTGACAAGGCAAGTGCACAGTATGTGGTAGAAAACATGCAGCCTATTTCTACTGGGGAATCTCCCGCTTTCAGGCAGCTAGTTAGCATGATACCATGTCCAGGCGGCACACGGCAAATAGAATGGAAAACTTTTTCCAACTACTTGGACAGTTAAAATACAAAAATGGAAAATGGGCTGAAGAGAAAATTTCAGCGGCTGGACTACATCTCGACCACCGCAGACATTTGGTCTGTCCACAACAAAAGCTTCCTCGGGATAACATCTCACTGGATGAACCCCACTACTCTGCAACGCCAGAAAGCTGCATTGGCCTGTAAAAGGATCAAGGCCAGGCACATGTACGATGTCACTGCTGGTGACATTGACCACATTCATTCGTTGTATGGACTGTCAGCAAAAGTTACAGCCCCAGTTACTGATAACGGCTCTAACTTTGTAAAAGACTTTCAAATGTATCAGCTGGAATTGCTCTCAGATGATGATGAAGAGGATGAAGAGGTTATCTTCACAGATGTTGCAGACGTGCCTAACACGGCCACAGAGGAAGGGATTAACACCAGAGGTGTGCATCTCACACACTAAACTTTGATTCTGAATAATATATTCAGCTTGTTTTGTGTAATTTATATCAGAATACCTTGAGAAAAAAAAAAAACCTTTTTGGTTAGTCAATGTTTTATGCGTGGCCTAGGTGTTAGGTTTTAGTTAACTGATGAAAGCCATGCTTACAGCTATGTTCTGTTAGGATATATGGCAGACTAAACCCAACTAAGGTGTATTGCTGCCCTCTATAGGTAATTTCCAAAATCCTACAGCTACGTTTTTAGTAAATATAAGTTTTTGGGTATTTGTTTGTGATGTGACTGAATATTTTCAGTTTGTTCTGGCCTGACTTACATAAATCTGCATTTAAAAAATAGCTTTGTGTTTGTGTGTGAATGCAAATGAATGGAAACTGTCAAGTTGATCAACAGTTTGTATTATTCTCCATACAGTAAAAGTACTGAAATGAAGGTTATAAGGGAATTAATGGGAGCATTTGAAAGAATGTTTTTTTTTTGTTGTTGTTGCTTGTTTTTTTAAGTAACTAAAGTTCCTTTTCACAGTAACGCATTACTTTTTGGTGTAAACAATCAGTGAAGTAATGGAGTTCGTTTTTAAATGAAGTAACTAGTACAATAACTAGTTTTCAGAAACTAGCATAGAACTGCCAGTTATATAACTAATAGGTCAAAAGACAACAACAGACTACTTCAAAATAGTCCCCAAATTCCATACTTGACTGGAGGTGTTTAAGGGCCACAGAGGCTTCCCCTGATTTAACACCACACATGCGGTAACTTTTAACGAAACTGCAGGACAAGATATGCTCAGCTCCAAGAGGCCTTAGTCTACTCACGCAGAGAGAGGGAACATCATAAACTTAAAGGATACAAATGAGAGCCCCGGACAACACAGACAAGGATTTATGAACTGCTGAAAAACTCCCCACCATACTGTTTCCCCACAAAAACCCTGCCATGCAGGATGGAGAAATGAAAAACAGCAGGATGCCCTGGAAGGTGAGAGATAGAGAAAATGGAGCAAGAGAGATGTGCTGCCAGGAGAAGAAAGGAGACTCCCCTCTCAACCAGGCCTGGGGAAACAAAAAGGGAGAGCGCTGGAGGTGACTGGAGGGAGGGGAAACCGCTTTCCCCCGTTTCCCCCTTGTCAGAATGCGACTATTACTGATGTCAAAGTGCTTTCATGGGTCATTATGAGCCAGACATGTTGTCAGTGCCCTCAGAGCCTTTGCTATTCGAGCTCCACCAATTAACCTCAGATTTATAGCACAGGAAAAGACTAACATATACTTAATACAGATTGGAATGTCCCTTACATCCAATAGACTTCCCAGACCTGATTGGATATTGTGTATCAGCTTACTGTTTTTTTAATGTGTGTGATGTGTTTTTCTTTTCTGTACTTTTTTCCACAAGGTCTGGCAGTCTTGTCTGCCACAACTGTCTTTTCTGTCTCAGGACCTACCGTATATTTAATCTGATGTAAAATTGGACAGCAGGTGTTCTCTTATCTCAAAGAAAATCCAGCACAGTACAAAGACACAGTTTAAACCTACCCTCCCAGAGCTTTTCATCATCTCCTAATTGGCCCATCTGCAGTCAAGACAGGCTAGACTCGCCTGAGTGGCTCGTCTCATTGAGCCATATCACTCCGGATGCCCTCTGTAGTCTTGAAATGACCCCTGTGTTTCATATGCAAAGTTTTTCTAGTTCACATTTTTCAACCCAATTCGTTTCTCTAAGTGGACCACTTTCAGAGGACAAGATCATGAATGGGACCCATGATCAAACACACTGTATGAACGTATGCAGCTGAATGCTAAAATACTTCATGTGCAGCTCTGACTCTAATTAAGTGCACGTATGAACTGACCACAGCAGTGCTGGATGATAAATATCTACTGGATTCCAGATGTGGACACATTCTCTGGTGTCTATTTGAGAATAATATTCTATTCAAATGATTTTGTTTTGGAATAACTAAGCCAGGGTTAATGTATTTGCATAAATCTCTTGTTTTAATCTTGAAGTACCAGATGGCTTGGTCTTGACTGCTAATCTGTAATAAAAACTGGATTGCTGATGATGTAATAAAACGTGAAACCACTGTGACACCATACTGGTCCACCCAAATTTGTAACACTTTATAGATCTAGTGATTATAACACCTTTGTTATAATCTCTAGCACTGTCAACCACAGAGCAAATATGATCTGTATTTGTAAAACAATAAATCAATTGTTCCCTTTCACCGTGTCTCATTGGACAGATTTCACATAGTAGTGGTGAATGAGCTCTTTGGATGTTAGCCTAGCTGCCAAATTAATGCTACGCTAGATGGCAAGACTGTCTGCAGCCTGTATTAGATAATGATATAAATATTGAGAGCTGAAAACCAGTGTTTTTGACAGCCACTCTAAAATATCCAAATGCAGTAGCTCAGTATAACATCCTCGTCTGCAGTTTAGTTTGTTAACTAGCTTAGTCTACAAATATCATTATTACCATTAGACAGCAAAACTACTTGGACAATTTCTGTAGCCTACAATAATCTCATAACAATGCACATCACTTGTGGATTGTGTCAACAAGCCTGAAATAACAGACATCAGTGATGGATTTAGGAGGTCAGGAAAGTGCCCTAAAAGAGAAGTTAGACAGGCATATAGGCCTCAGTAGTGGGGAAGGCCATGCCACAGCCCTGTTGAGGCAGCAAAACAAAGACTCTGAGAGCCCAAGGGATACAATCATAGAGGAAAACCAGATCTCCATAACCCCATTTGACCACTAAAGATGCAGAGAGCAGAAGAAAATCCAAGCTGCTCATTGACTATTACACTAGTATGTCACCCATACTTGATTTCCCAGCTCCAGTCAGCTGAGGCGAAGGAGATTCATCCAGCTGCTGTCGTCTTCCTAAAGTATTCCTCTCTGCGCTTTTATTAGCACCCCTATTGGCCTGTTATAAGGATATAAAAATACATTAGTTAACAATTAAGCATCCTACCTTCCCAAGGTTAGGCAAAGTGTTACAGTTAGGCTTAAGGTGTGTTAACAGAATGTTGAACTGGGGGACAAGCTAGGACCTTGGTAATTAAGGGCCCTGGGAACATAGGATGCATAGAAATATGAAGTAATAAGTACAATATAGTGCTATACACTACTGCCCCCTTGTCACAAAGCCTATGTTTTAACTGCATGCTCCCAAATAGCATTAAAATAAAACATTTGAACCACATCACCAACAGTAAACAATCCAGTGATGAATGAGTGGAGAGAAGGAGCTTGACTGGAGCCTGGCAAGAATGATTACAGTACAACCTCAATGTTTTTCCCATCAAACCTTTTGATTCCGCTATCTTCAAAACAACACATGACCAGCCAGTAAAAACAATGAGCCAATAAAATCAAATAGTTTTACCCCTGACCTGACAATTCCTTTGAAATTACCATCTTAGTAACTGCACTATATGCTCATCAGCTGTTTCAACAGATTGGGATTTTGAAGTGGTACCAAATTAAGATGATAAATTTTCTGTACGCTCTCTGTAAACCAACAAGACTAGGTGATCCTAGTGCAAGCTGTGCCACTCAGAATTAGGTGCAGAATGTAATTTGCATGTTCAAATGCTCAGCTGACTGTAACACAGCACCGGCTCATGAGTGTTGTTGACTGATATCAGTTACTCCACTGTTAACGTCATGGCTGCTGAGATATTCAGCTCTAAAACTAGCCGAGCTGGTCTGGCCACTTTGATCTGTTCTGGGGTAAATCCCCTGCGCCCTGCACCCCAGCACAGACACATAGCCAGGCTGATGCCGGCTTTGTGGGGCACCGATTCTGGTGTTAGAAGGCTAACACATGAGCTGCTGAAGGCGCTCAATCTGGAATAGTACCATTCCAAACTAACTACATTTATGGAACAAATGACTGGATTACAGTCATCAGTTACATTCATATTACTGCCATTTGATTGGGGAAAACAAGGGGCTTTACAGTATACATTGGCTTTCTTAAATCCTAAAATCAATAGGATCTTAAGTTAAAGGGGTCTATTTTCCTGGCGCAGCACAGGGTGGCACAGTGAGGCGAACCCGGCGCAGAGCTCTTTTGGACCAGCATAACCCGAGGGGCGCATTGTTTTGTATTTTGGCAGACTGACGTGCACTGAGAAAGGAGTGGCGGCACAGCAAGGGGAGGTGTCGACAGATTCAGCTTGGCAGAGTGACATTTTCGTGCCAAAATGCTTTGCCAAGGTGCGCCCAAAGCTCGCCATCTGAAACCAGGTCTACTTTCAGCGCAAGGCACAGCGGGGCTGGCATAGTGGAATTTTGGCTGACCGGCGGGCAGTGCGCACACGTCACCAAAACCTCACAATCAGCACAAACGGTGCCAATCTCCTTAGATCTGACATCAGTTGTGACGGGACAGTCAATATGGAGATAAATTTATGTGCTGATTGACATAGTAGCACTGAATAGTGGTTTTGTGGGTATTTATTGCATTGCTAATGTGCCTGATATTCCGGAAACCTGCCTGTGAGGTTTTGGTGACGTGTGCGCACTGCGTACCGGCCAGCCCCACTCCGCCTGCAGCAGTAGACCTCCATGTCAATTGTATAAACGTTCATTATGCCTTCGTGCAGCACATTTTAAAGGCGAGGACAGGAGCTCATTTGATTGGTTTAAAGTGAATCAGCTGTGTCAAACCCGCTCCACGCCTTCTCTCCTCCCTTGCGCCAGTAGGAGGAACGGTGGAGTACTTGCGCCATGGCGCACGGCGTGAAAATAGAGCCCAAAGAGTTTGGTTCCAGAATGTAATATACCTGTATAAAAATATATACACTATCTAAAAAACACCATATCTGCAAAATTATGAGTCAACTCTTCCGATAAAGAGATGATTCTCTCCTCAAATACAAAAGTATTTTGGAAATTATCCACAATGCACCCAAATCCAAATCCATTTTTGCCAGTAATAGCTTTCTAATGAATTAATTACCTTTGCAATCATTTTTCTAAAAGTTTCGGGGAAGTCATATAATATCATTGCAACCCGGGTTTCCCTGTGAAGAGTGAAACTGCTCTGGCTGTCTTCGACATCCACATTTTTAGTTTGAAGCAGCAACTCTCCGGATATAAGAACAAATCATATAGCAGATGAAGGTACACAAAAAGAACAGACAATAACAGTCATGGTACACAAATAATGAAAACCATCTTTAAACTTAAAACAACACTATGCAACATTTTAGCCATAAAACAACAGCTTTAACATGATTTTAATGCCACACTGTCATGTAATGAGTAGAATGGTGTCTGTGTCATGGCCACTCCACACTCCAAAAGCCTGTTCCAGCACTGTGGAAGTTTGGCGGAGTGGCCCATGGGCAGGACATGATGCTTTACGGCACTGCATCACCAGCACCAACATACATGCATACATACTGTACCGTACCGTACCGTCTTCTGCCGCTTATCCGGGGCCGGGTCGCGGGGGCAGCAGTCTGAGCAGAGACGCCCAGACTTCCCTCTCCCTAGACACTTCTGCCAGCTCCTCAGGAGGGACACCAAGGCGTTCCCAGGCTAGCCGAGAGACATAGTCCCTCCAGCGTGTCCTGGGTCTTCCCCGGGGCCTCCTCCCGATGGGGCATGCCCGGAACACCTCCCCAGAGGCGTCCAGGGGGCATCCAAAACAGATGCCTGAGCCACCTCAACTGGTTCCTCTCGATGCGGAGGAGCAGCGGCTCTACTCCGAGCTCCCCCCGAGTGACCGAGCTCCTCACCCTATCTCTAAGGGAGCGCCCGGCCACCCTGCGAAGGAAACTCATTTCGGCCACTTGTATCTGCGATCTTGTCCTTTCGGTCATTACCCAAAGCTCATGACCATAGGTGAGGGTAGGAACGTAGATTGACTGGTAAATCGAGAGCTTCGTCTTTCGGCTCAGCTCCTTCTTCACCACGATGGATCGGTACACCGACCACATCCTCGGAGCTATGTTTCCGGGGGCAACCTTGCTCCTGTTAGGGTCTCCCATGGCAAACAGGTCCTAGGTGATAGGCCAGACTAAGAGCAGTTCACACCTCCTTATGAAAAAGAAGACAACAAGGACAGTGACGTCGCCCGGTACGGCGGAGCCGGGGCCCCCCCCTGGAGCCAGGCCTGGGGTTGGGGCTCGTGAGCGAGCGCCTGGTGGCCGGTCCTTTGCCCACGGGGCCCAACCGGGCCCAGCC
>OMLB01028508.1:17189-27189 GCA_900302555.1 Myripristis jacobus | reverse complement strand
GAAAAAAAAGAAGCTGAACAGTGATGTTTGATTGCCAGTCTGCTATCCCTGTGATGCTTGTGTTAACCTCTCTGCCTGACTTCAACTGGCAGCTTGTAGCTCATTATAACATTTTCCTAGAAATTGTGGGTATGCTATTACATTTTTCAAAAAGTGTATATTTACATAAGGACATTAGATTTTATTTATTTCATGACATTATACACAGGCTTTGAGGCAGCCAAGTAACAGCCATTCAAACCTCAAGTCCGTCCTACCTCTGCCATCAGTGACTGATCAATCTTTGCCACTAGGTGGAGGCAGATGATTACTATATGCCTGAACTCTTGTGGCCATACAGTATTTATTAATAAAAATCAGACATTGCTATAACTTCAAGTCCTGTGGAAAACGAACCTGTAGCAAAGTCTGCGATGCAATGCATAGAAATTTGCACATGGCTAATATTTTTCTAATTATGTTTTCACCCATGAAAAAGGAGAAGAGAATGTTACATTGACATTTACCAATAATATCTTTAATCTGCCTTGTGATTCAGACAGTGTTACACCACATTTGTGTTGTGATGTTCTCCTATTATCGTTCTTGCAAATACACTTCAAGTGAAGCCTTATTATTAGGAGGCCTGTTCGCTTATAGATAGATGCTGTTACTTCAAGTGTCAGCCTGATTGAGCTTTAAGAGCATCAGCTTTGGCTCAGACTTCCTCACACCGAGAGAAGTCCGCCGCAACAAATGCACCATAATTCCTCTTTTGGGGACAGTAAGTTTTAATTGCCATGTTTTATTATGAGGTCTAGTGGTGAAAAGGGAGAGGCAGCTATAGATCTAATATCATGATGAAGGCTGGTTAATACCCCCTCTGTGTGCAGCGGATCATTCAGTGTAATTTCTAATTAACACATTGCTATTTACTCTGTTGGATCATTAGGCCTCATCACAAAAGGATAATCCAGTCAAATTGGGAGTTTATGCTTCCCTTCCACTTTCCACTGTGGTGCTGTTTGCTAATGAGTTACATTGCAATTATCCAACAAATAAAGACAAATGTTGCCCGTTAAGCCAAGACAAATCTATTGAGCCAGGCTATACCAATTATAGAGTAGAGTTGGAATAATTTATCCTCTTTCTTTCTTCATTTATAGCAGAAATGTTTAAGAAAAAATATCAACAGAATATAAAGCATAGCACCGAAAGTTTGATTACTTATGCGTTTTGATGTAAACTCTAGCTCTCCTTTGTTTTGCTTTGTTTTAGTTGTTATGCTGATGCTGTAGAGCTCAGTTGTTGTTTTTTTCCACAGTGAGAAAAAGAAACTGTCTGTCAATTTAGTTTGATTGAACTTGTTTTCTCCCAAGTTTGCTTTTTCATCACCTTTAAAGTTAATCCTCCAAATGTTTGATGTTGTGCTTTTTTGACTCAGAGGATAGTGAGATGAATGCTAAAAATATGATAAATGATGCAAAAGTTTTTTTTTTTTTTTTGCTTTGTTTTTTTGAGTAAAAAAAAATCCTCCCAGAATAAACTATTGCAAAGCCTAGACAGAACCACCGGAAAACAGTTGAAAGGGCAATATTCTAATGTTTGAGTTTCATTCAGTCGCTGCTCATTACTGTAAACTTTTCTCCTCAACACATGAGTAAGTGCAGATGAGCATCTATTGTTGTGCATAAATCTGCTGCAGCCAAGAGTTAGTTTCAACAATAAAGGATGAAGATGCATTGTTTGAAGCAGGATGAATCCAGTTCTTCTTTTTAAAAGTAATAGAAGAACTCCACAGCTCACCGCAGATACCAACAGACCCCTCCTTTCATCATGAAAGGAGGGATGAATGTTATGATCAGAGATGGAAGCTGTAACCTATTTGTGAAGCAGTATCATTAGGGAGGTTCTCCAACCAATTTCCATAAGTGGGGTAGCGGGAAGTATTTAGGCTACTCGAAGTATATCTCTAATGAGAAAAGACAAAAAGGATTCATGTGCATGTTTTATGCAATCTCTTTCTGGGCGTAGATGAATAATTATTTATGATTGCAAAGCCTAAAAGGGAGGCAAGGAGATAGCAACTGCAAAGAGACTGGTAAAAAATTTAAAGAGGAAGTTAAATGAATATTTAACGGAAGATGAAATATTTAATGGAAACAAATGAGCAAAACATTTAAAGCAGCATGATAAATAATAGTGAGTGTCATTAAAGTGGCCCTCATAATTTGTGCTATTTGCTGCAGTAGCCACAAGGTCTTTCAGATTCATACCACACTCACAGTGGTGTGAACTGAGGCTTCAGACAATTGTTATCCACATGCCAGTCATAACACAGGCATACTGAGTCTGTAACCCAGGGCTGACCGAGGAGCGGAGAAATATTAGGCTTGTGGTTTGTATAGATGCCACAAGGCAGAAGCCATTAACGTTTTACCAGTCCTCTTCAAGTTGAGGTTAGGGTCTCTGGAAAAAAAAAAAAAAAAAAAATTATATAATCAAACAAATTCTGAATATTGTTGCAGTGGGTTTCTCATCAGACATTCTGCTTTAGGATTTATTTTAATGTCACTGTTTCAGTGTGATAGGGTATGCTGAGATAAATCTCCATACATTTTCTGTGTTTTGTGAAATTCACCAAACAACATCAAAAGCAAAATCTGGAGTATATGCATCAGCACACGTTCATTTGTTTTCTAAATGTGAAAATAATTAAATCAGCAAACAAATAATTATTCAAGTCAATGAGAACAATTATCTCAAAGACACCTCTGAGACTTGGATGTGCATACTGAATTGATTAATTATCCTGCTAAAGATAATTGAGTGGAGCTAGATCTTTGACTGCGTCCTCTCAATATACTCTTGCCTCCATTTTGATCTCAACAAGAATATAATTGCCGTCATCATTTATTTGGACTTCGTGCACAACATTGTTCATGAGTCGCCTATCACAACCAAGTGCCACGCTGTGACAACGTGTGCAAGTTTTGATCATTATCCTTTGTAGTTTTCGTTTTGCATTCATTGTTATCAGCAGCTCCATTTACTCCAGACTTACGAGGATAAAATCTAAAAGTGAGCATGACTAGAAATCAAATGGTAGCTCAGGCTTGTCGTGTATGACTTTTTTTTCTCAGGAATCTTAGGTGCTATGCAATATATCCTTTATTATAATGCCTCATGAATAATGGAGCAGTGCACTGACCTGTGATCTTCATGTAGTCTGTCCAAGTTCAACTTTGTCAGTGCCGCTGTGTCATGCCCTCAGTAACCTGTGGACGGACTATTACTTACTTATAAGCCAGGCTGCGTCAGAGATCATTACCCCTGTGAATGATGGGAAGGCAGCCTGAGCCCAACAGCTTTATTTCCCCGCTCAACCCAGTGGACGCAAGACATCACATCCTGTTAACACCATGGCTCTACCATAAAGATATGCTCTCTCAATCAGCTCCCTCTGTCTCGATCGCCACTGAAGGGCCATCATTCACCAGCAGCCGGTGCAGGAGCCATCCATATTCACTTGTGATTGACGCCATTTAAGACGATCCTGTCAGAATCACTGTGCTGTTTATTCCCTCCAGGGAACACTTTGCTGTTTTGCAACTAAGGGATTTTATGAAATATTTATGTTGACTATCGTCATGAGCAGGTTCATGCAATCAGTCTTTCATTGTGAGCAAATATTGGTCCATTTCATGTGGAATCTTCCAAATGTTGAGATAAATTGAGTCAGGTTCAGTTCACACTTTAATCACAGTGAACATACGACCAGCCATTGTCTCTGTCTAGATGAAGGTCAGTTCATTTGGTGTGGGTTTGCTTGTCATAACATTTAATCGTTACATCCTAATGATCCATTTACAGGTGAAATCAGGTTGATATTTTATGTAGAGGCACACGTTCCATTCAAGGCCCTATATTCTATTAACCTGTCCTTCCTTTTTGGATTCTTTCTAAGATAATTCCCACATGGCTTAGCCTTTGATAAATATGCTTTTAGGTCTGCCTAATTAATGCATTCCGCCGTGATTTTCTTTGCTTGTCACCCACTCTTTAACCTCATAGCGAAGGAACAGACTTTTCCTACTCAAATTAAATGTCCTCCGAGACCTTGTACATGTGTGAGCTAATGATGTAGTGAGCTCCACAACTTGATATCTTAAGGGCCTTGTTGAAATGTTTTGAGAGAAATAAATTATATGACCTGACTATTATGGAGTGTGGATATTTTCCAAGCAAACATGTTTTAGTTTATATGTCTGTCCTTAGTTGATATTTACAACCTTTTCAGTCTTATAAACCCGGAAGTTTTGCTTAATTTATTTTTTATTCGAGGAAGTGGTGTGCAGTAAACAGAATATCAATCAGAAACTGTAATTGGAAGTTCTTGTAGCTGTTTTATTGTCAGTGTAGCAAGGTAATGATGTTTGATGATTTGTGCTATAGGGTTATAATCTGCATCATGTATCTATGGTATCTACAAGGGTATCCCCTCACTTTACGTTGAAACTTGAAATCAAAGCCAGCCTCATGTATATTTATATGGCTCTCTCTGACTAACTATCATGTCTAAAGCTATGGAAAAAGTCTCCAATAGCTGGCCTGACTCAGTGGTGTTGAGGCAGCATTTCCGAAGAGGCACTGGAGGAAAAGCTCCCACTACCATTCCCAATACCATACCCAAATTAATTACAGCAATTCAGCATTTTTAAATGTACCACTCAATTTTTCCTTTTACTGCCAGCATAATTAAAAATTGCAGCCATGTGACCTAGGGACCATTTGTAGGTATAATAAATGGGATAAGGTGGTGATCAGAAGACTCATGGAACTAATTCTACTTGATAAGAGAAAAGCCAGCACTATAGTCTGCAGGGCCGCAGTATAACACCTAGTTTGTCACTGCCAGTGCAATAAAACTTAACACATTAAAAATTACAAAACAAAATGAAGCTTGCATATCTAAACATTGTTTACAGCAGATCACAAATATTAATTGATATGTGGCAACCGGGAGAAAGTTACTCTGTACTTGAGGACTTTAGGGTCACAGACTCAGCTTAGCACTCAGGTTTGCATGGCTATGGTAGAGGTGTTTCCAAATCAAATGTAAATAAAATGTTTGCATGTTTGAAACTCGAGAATTGTCCTTACCGCTCTGGCAGCTTTTTCATTTGCCTATCACTCTGTCAGTCAGACTTTTATGGTTCTTACTTTTGGCGTCAAGTTCTTAGGCTGCAACATAAGCACACTATCTGTTTGAAATCATTTAAAAAAAATCATGGAGGGCTCCCACAGGGGAAATTCATCATCAAACAATCAAAGTTCTAAACCAAGTTTTCCTGTGGATAGAAAAAATATTTTAAGAGCCATGTGTCATTCCTCATGGCAGTTCATGAGGCCTTAACTGAGAGCTGCTGAAGCTGAATCCATTGCTTTAAATAAGTTGTTGTTCTCTCTCTCTCTCTGATTGCTTTTGTGTGTGCTTATCTCTCTCTCTCTCTGGCCAGGCAGACAGAAAGACTTGGACCTAACTTCAAAAGGGAATGGGGAGCCAAATAAATTTAAGCCATATTGATGCTTTCAGATGGTGAAAAGCAGGCAAGCAGACAGAAGACAAATGGATTAGGAGAACACTGTAAATGATGGCATCTTTAGTAATACTGTGATAGTTTGTTTATTCCTATACAGTACACTGACATCTGTTTTTGCTTTTCCCTCCGTGCAGGGAGGACAAGGTGCAGGGTCTCCTACTAATCAGTGCCCTGGTGATGGTACGGACCTTTTTTAAAGAGTTTGCTTAAGGGTATGTCAGTGGATGCTTGCCAACATGGGGGCTTGAACCCTTGAAAAAATGCTTTTTGGCATCTTGCTTTTTTTTTTTTTTTTATCAGTGACATAGTTGTAAAGACCCATAGATATTTTTTAGGGCCAATTTCTTTGAGTCCAGTTTCTATCTATCTATCTATCTATCTATCTATCTATCTATATATTTCAGAAAAGACAAAATGACACTATTTGCATTGGAGAACGCAAGTGTTCTGTGATTTTTGGCACATGTTACAGTTAAGTGATGCAATCTGGCAAAGGAATACTGGACCAAAATAGGAAAATATTGATTGACTGATTCACTGATTGATTTAAATCCTTGGAAAACATATAGAGGGACAACCCTCATGTACAATGGTGCCAAGGTACAGACATACAATAAGAGCAGACACAACTAAAATCACCAAATAAAGCTAAGACGTAGCCATGAAGGAAGAATGCACAGCTAGACCAGTTAAATAGGGTAAAATGAACAATGTTAAAAGGTAAAAGTCAGGAACTGATTACAAAACAAATTATAAGACAAAACAATAAATACAATTCAAAAAAGTTAAAACCAGTAACTGTTACAATCAATAAAATCAGCAATTAAACCTTGGGACTGTCTCAGTGGTAATGAGGTCATCTTGTTTTTGAAACACATTCCAAGTATCAGTGGCACAATAACAGAGCGCAGATCTTCCTAACTTCCTAACTCTATGAATTTTCGGCACCTGCAGGGTGAACCACGGCTGTGAGCGGTTACGATGGCCAAAAAAACATTCCAGTGAAGCGATTCCAATGAATATACGTAAGGTGCTCGGTACTAAAACATAGACAGGAGCAAGGACTGTCAGGGAGGGGAACAACAGACTTGAGTCAGACGGAGGAAAACGGTGGAATTCACTAATAAAATAGCAGAATGAATGAGCATGTTTTTAAGTTTCAGACATCCAGAGAAAGCTTGACTCACCAAAAGAGTCTGCTGCAAAAAACAGTTTTCTTTTCACAGGAGATTTCCTTCACCATCTTCACTCCCAGCCTGCCTCTAAGAAGAAGAAATTTAGTTTTGACAAGTGTGCAGTTGACTGTTATCATGTCTCATCACTTCTGGGTGCTGCAGTCCTCAATATTCAAATTTACCTCCTGCTGCTGTTTGAGGCCACCAACTTCCAGATTTAGTGGTGCAGCTTTAAGTGCATCTGTGTTGGGAAATTACTGCCACTCAGTGGGATGGGTCAGTCAGTTTGTGCCTCCTCAGTCCTCACACTGCCTTCAAGACACGGATTTAACATTATATATTATTATTTTTATTGATAAACTTCAGTCTATGGTCAGTAGATGCCATTCAAATTAGCTCATTGTGTTCATCTTATGACCTGTCCAGGGTGTTTCCCCTGCCTTCCGCCCAATGAGTGCTGAGATAGGCTCCAGCAACCCCCCTGCGACCCTTGCGAGGATAAGCGGTTTGGAAAATGAATGAATGAATGAATGAATGTTCATCTTATGGGGCAAATGTGCCAGGTCAGTATAACGCAGGTCATGTGGATGTATTTCTTTTTTGTTTTAACATTAATTCAGAAGGAGAGAGAAAAAAAAGAAGACATGCTTTAATCCAATGATTGCACTTGGAATATTTACTGAGGACACTTGTTTAAAAGGCCGGCACACTAACCACAACTCTATTAAGATTTATCACTTTATGTAAGGCAAAAATAACAGTTTGATACAACACTGAACACCAAAACAACTTGACTGTTGTAGAGCCATAGTGAGAACGTCAAGAACCCTTCAAATCAAAGATACTCCAACCTTGAAGAATCAGCCTGTCAGTGCACTGATCTTCATTTACAGTGAGTATGAGGACACTGAGTGATGGGAAGAAGCAAAACTTATAATTACTCTCTCTGTCACTTTTTTATGATAAATGTTTAAGTAATCATCCACACAAAACAGTAAATATCTTGTACAGAAGCTGCAATTTTCCCCACTCTGCCTCGGTTTCTGGCCCTATAAAGAATTTATTCACAACTACAGCCAAACAATGTGACTACAAAATTCTTTTCCTTGTCTTTTAAAAAGATGAAATATTTTCTCTTCTATGTAATACTCCTCTCTGCATTTCGAGAGATACTGACCTAAAAAGGTTGATCAAAGACTGTTGGAACTCTACAGCCTGCAGCAAGCAATAAATTGGTCCATTCGATGTTTTGCACTGACAAATTATTCTCCAGAGTCCTAACATTCTTGGTAGCAACTCAATTAGCAAGAGACAGATGTAGCAAGAATTCACATTTATGTTTCATAGATGTTTCAATATTTTATTATTTTAGAGCATGTTGGCGTGGACCTTTTTTATGTCATGGAAATAATAACTATTTGCTAATTCTAACATAAAGTGATAGTTGTTTTGGTACGTAGTGCAGATTTACGAGAAACTACACTCTGTATAAATCCCTATAGGCTTTTACACAATGTTGGAATGGCCTTAAGCATCCTTGCGCTTTTATGTGGCTGTTAAAAGCCAATATTTCTTATTTTGGCTGAGGGGAGACTGATCCTGCTCACTGTCAATGTAAAGAGAAAACCAGAATGTCGACAAAACAAAGTGGAAATAAATACCTAAGAGAGAAAAAAAATCACATATTAATGTTACCCTTTTACAACTGTGAAGTTTACATATTTAAACTTCATGAAATAGGACGGTTCATTTCAGTCATGTGACATGAGAGGTTATCTGATTGATCACTCACAAACAGCAAGCCAAGTTTAAAAAAAGGCTGAACTCACAGAAGTATTTATTAGTCAATCTGTTTAAAATATTTTATATATGGTAAGCTGGTTTATTAATTTTGTCACATTAGTTGGGGGATTAGAATAGAGTGAGCTGACAGGAGCACAAAATGCTGAAACAAATTCACTATCATCTCAGGAGAGAATCCTGATTCACTATCACCTGGTCCTCTTTGCACGTGGGATTATAGACTGTCATTAATATACATTGGTCCCACTTGTCTATGTTTGGACATATGATATTAACCCTTAGAAATGTTGGTGACCTTTTGCATAAGACCATATGGTTAACAGTGAGCGATCTCCCTGCTTTTCAAGCATCATTTACCACAGAAAGGCATGAAGACAGAGGGATTTACAGCACAACTCAATTAAATGTACAAGACCGCTAAAAGAAAGAAGAAAAAAAAACACTCAGTTCAAAGATTTCAAAGTCATATCATGCATTTGTTCATTTTTTTGTATGAATTTCTGTACATAGTTAGAATTTGCCATTGGTGGAAAAAACAAAACAAAACGAAGGATTCTTGAGGTTTATCAGTAATATACATATATGACTATTTTCATGTTTTGGAAATCAAATTAAATCAAATCAAAAATTTCATTCTGGATTTCTTCTCTGTCTCACAGGATGTTGAATCTGGTAAGTTATCAGGTAGTTCCAAGGCATCTCCTCTGATAAAAAATAACACCAGCCTTCTAGACATGCTGAGTCTTTGCATCAAAACACATGGTGCTCTTTGTATTATGCAAATATGAAATGAAACCGCTTTATGGTCTCACTGTACGTTTGCTCAGAACATCTGAGGATACCAGAGTGCATAATTAACTGCCAATGAAATGTTCCCCCGAGTCAGTCTGTCTGCTTTATTAGCAAAGTAATGCAGTTATTTTTAATTGGCCATTTCATTGTAAACCAAATTAGATAAAATGACATGGGTTGCATTGCTCAGGAGTAAGACAGTCTATTGTCTTCTTTACTTTTGTGTTTCTAATGACATAACTGTAGTTATGACGAATGAGATCATATTACCTTTATCAAACACAGAAGATGTATTATAAACTGTGCTTCAGGGGTGGAGCTAATGCTGGGAAAGTAATGCTTTGGGGTCCCCTATTTATCACAAGTACTATAGAATATACTACATATGCCACATTTAAATGCAGTACAATCTGACAAAAAGAAGTATTAGTTTTTGATAAGTGACAAAACAAAAGAGTCTTTGGTTGTAGTTTTGAACCCCACTATATGCATTTTCTATGAGCTGTATATTACACATTATACCAACATATATGTGTATCATTAGGGTCTTTTATGTGCATATGGGTTCATGTCAGTATAGTTTTATGATGTGTATTTTATGCCAGAATGTATCAGCGGATGCAAGTGAAATATTATATATAGTTATAT
>OMLB01028506.1:0-11287 GCA_900302555.1 Myripristis jacobus | reverse complement strand
AATCTTCAATCACTCTGGTGAATTCTCAAGTGAGCTGCCTTTGACATTCATGACAACCTTCTGGATGTCCCAGTAGTATTAGAGAGTATTGGGAAAAGCCATCAATCCAAATACTTTCTTTTGAAGAAACTTCCTTAGGTATCTAAGGCTGCCAGTCACACCAGATAAAGTTGGAAAAAAAATCCTGTCAAGAGAGCTAAACTGCTTTTTGGGAATGAGTAAGGGAAAAATATGAAAAAAGTTATAGGAATTGTGGGACACTAGTCATTTTAAGCAGGCTAATATGCCCAGCAATTGACAGTGGTAATGTGCATCAGCGCTTTATATCTTGTTTGAATTGCAGAAAAAGGTTGTTTAAAGGTTGTAGAAAATCTGAAAGGAGCGAGGAACCGTAATCTCCAAGCATTTGAAGTGTGAGGTCACTCCCCTGAGGGGAAACATAGAGGCAGGGATATTAGAGCAGCAAAGTTCAAAGGGAATAATTTTTTGCAGGTTCAATTTATGGCCAAGTTTCAAGATATTTTCCAGCTTGAATAGGATAGAAGGAAGACACATTGCAGGGTTGGTGATATATAGGACAAGGTCATCAGCATACAGTGACACTTTATGTACCCTACCATGCTGGATTATCCCATCTAAGGAGCAGCACTGTTGTAAGGAAACACCAAGTGGCTCGATTGCCAAATCAAAAGGCAATGGGGACAGCAGTCATCCAAGTCTCATTCCCCAGTACAGAAAAAAAATAATTTGATCGCACCACATTTATCTGAACAGATGCTAAGGGGCCATTAAATAATAATTTGACCCAGGAAATAAAGATGGGTCTTAAGCCAAATATTAAAAGGGTGTTGAAAGGGAAGTCCCATTCAATCTAACCAAAGCCCTTTCAGCATCTAAAGCTACTACAACTTTGGGTGAAGCAGACTGTGATTGAGTGTAAATTATGTCAAGAAGCCTACATGTGTTAGAGGAGTGCCTTACTTGAACAAACCCTGTTTGATCAGGTGTTATAAGGGCTGGGAGAACGTTTTCCAGGTGCTTGGCTCTTTATCCCTTTTGGGGATAAGACATATTGAGGCTTGCTTCAGTGTTTGTGGCAGCTGACCATCTGAGAGGGATTCATCAAGAGAAATGGGGAAACCTCACCTGAGAACGTCTTAAAAAATCACTGGAAGCCCATCTGGCCCAGGTGATTTCCCAGACATTTCCCAGATCATTTAACCATGCAGGTCACTTAAGCAGCCACAGACTGCAAGACTCCACTCCACAACAATCTCCCCCTTATGGAGAAATCATAGGTCATCCTAGAACTCTCACCAGTTGTAGGCAACTCAACTTGCTAAAATGAACTTCTAGCATGTCACACTGAGCAACACAAAATCATATCAGAATCACAGTCAGTAGCCAGGGAAAGACAGGGAAATAGAGGGGGAAAGAAAGACAAAAAAAAGATCTCAGTAGAGTTGGCCAATTATAGCTTGTAGACCCATGAATAAAATAAATTAATTAATTAAATAAAATAACAACTGAAATCAAGTTCAGTCAAAGTTCAGTCAAAGGCTCCAGCATCTCTAAGGGGAAACATAATAACATGAGGGAAATCCTTTCTCCTCCATTAAAGCAGCAGCTGCACCTCAATGTGTCACACACGATGAGTCAAACACTGATGTCAGAAAGCCTTGTACTCCATTCCTCCCCCTCTCTCTGCCCAGTTTGAAACAAACCTACAGCCAGGTAAGCAAACAAAACGCTCAGGCCATCCCCATAGACACAACAGCGAAACTGAAAATGACTTTGTTGGAAACTCGGTAAAACGTATTTACATTTAGTCCAAAGAATGTGTAACAGCAGACCACAAAAACATAGCATTTGCTGTTAGCGATAGCCTTTTTTTTTTTTTTCAAATACAAAACTAGTGAAATAAGTAGATCTTGGTCGAAAACTAAATTATATTACTAGCCTGCAATGAGCACATGAATAAAGTCTGAGAAAAAAAGCTATTTCAAGTGCTTCTGAGAAAAACACACTTACAGACTATGATCTAGATGGCAACGTGGAAATGTTATGCAGCAGTGCACACACATACACAACAATGGTCAGTCTACATTCCACTGATAGGACAGGTAGCCAACCAGTTATTCCTCCAGCATGGGCATATCTCCACTCCCAGTGTAATTTCACACCTCCAAAGATAATGTTAGCCTTAATGAAGACAGATTCATCCTGCAATGACTGGAATTTGGCCAACTGAATGGGAACCAGAGCATTGAGGGAGTATTTCAAGCTGGCCTCCTGAAGCTGTGTCTTCACCAAATTAAAAGCAGCTCTCTTCCGCACCAGGTCAGTGCTGAGGTCCAGGTAAAAGCTAATCTTCGCACTGCGGTTGTGTCAACTGCTCCGCTTGCTCCCAGGATAGGCACAGAATCAGTTCTTTTGTCTGGAAGAGATGCAGTCTTGCAATCCTGGCTTGTGGGGGGCCTGTTTGGCTGTGGTGGTCTGAGGGTATGATGAGCATTGTCAACTTCTGATTTATGAAGGAAACTGTCCTCCTCAAAGACCTCAACCAAGAAAAATAGGTAGGATGGCTGCCTCCATTTTTTCTCTGGGAAATCGATAATTCTAAAGTTCTCATTCATTCATTTTAGAGCTGCAACGATTAGTTGAATAATCAATTAGTTGCCAACTAAATTTTAAGAGAAAGAGTTCCAAATTCTCTGATTCCAGCTTCTCAAATGTGAATGTTTTCTGGTTTCTTTAGTTCTCTATGACTGTAAACTAAATATATTTGGGTTGTGGGCTGTGACATGGGCTGTGGGAAACTGTGATCCACATTTTATAGACCAAACAATTAACTGATTAATCAAGAAAAAAATGTTAGTTGCAGCTCTGATTGACTTTGGAAACACCATGCATTTACTGAACTTTTAAAAAAGAAATGTCTTTTTACAAGTGGATTTCCTTTAAATATGAACTTGCTACATCCTGGCTGAGAATGTGAATGTGAATCTGGGCTTTTGGGGAGGGTTGAAAATGCAAACCTCTAAAGGAAAGGGGTGCGCTGGATTTGCAACACGCAACAAAATGGGAGCATCATTGTGAAACTGGATGCGGCACAGTAATCGTTTTACCTTGATTATCTTGTTTTCACAATCATCAGAAGCCAAAATCCAAAAATACCCAAGATTGAGAACAGAATTTGATTAATTGCCCATCCCTGACATATATTTTCTGCCATGTGGTAAAAACAATACCTGAAGGGGAGCCGTGTCCTGTGTGTGTGTCCACTTGCCCGCCGTTGGTGTGAACACCATGAGGTTGGATGCCCTGTTGCCTCTCCAACTCCCCTACAATACAAAAGTGAGATCACAACCATCTGTTATATTCTGTTGGCTGCATATATGCATTTGTTGAGGTGTGTAAGTTTCTTTCCTTACACTGGATGTGTATCTGTTCCATCTCATTGACTTCTGTGATCGACTCACGGAGCTCCTCAGCAAACTTCCTCAGCTCCTCTCCGCTCGGGGAGCAGAAACTCACCAGCTGCTTTTTCTCTGAGGTAAAGGGGCTCAGCATGGTGATGCCATGGGCGTAGTCTGATGAGAAACAACCCAACATGACATAGTAGAAATAAAGCTTTCATCAAAATGTTCTATCTAAAAAACAGAACAAAAAAGATGCAGGGCCTGGATATTTTTATACACTCCTTTGTTTCATGTTTTACTCCAGATTCTACTTCATAAAAGGTTGTTGCTAAGGCATGCTTGCCAGAATTCACTTAGAATGCAGAACTAGGGAAATCTTAGATGGTGTAGATGACTTGGACAATTAGCTCAGCACTTTTACTGCACTGCACCGTTGGATTGAGAATAAGTGAATAAACTGCTGCAGAGTTTAACAGTATCTTACATTCATTACTGAAGAGATGGAACTGCATGCCCAGAAGCCCCATCGCTTTGCAGAAGGTGTAGGAAGCTGAACTTTTTTTCTTGGGACACAACTTCAGGATCTAGGGACAAAAGACACAAAAAGAAGGGAGTTCATGTGGTTATGTGCTTACTAAGCAGATATCTGGCCCTGAAGTACTATTTGGTATTTATCTCTATTAAATTCACTTTTACTGCGCATGGCTTTAAAATTTGGTTTCAGAAGCACACTTACTGTGTTCTAGATAGATATTCAATGGGGGTATTGAGTATTGGGTTGGGTTGTTCAGTGTCCTTACCAGCAGCAGGTCATTGAAGAGGAAAACCTCTCTCTGGAGCTGTGCCAGTTTCTGTTTATGAGGCTTGTTGGCGTCAGGCACCTCAAACAAACGACAGCAGCAAACCAGACGTCTGTGGGGCACAGCGAGGATCTATGGAGGCAGGGTTAGAGAGACAGAGATGACAGAGAGTATAGAAGACAGACAGTGGAGAAATAATACATGACACAAGAGAGACGGGACAACACAAACAAGTACAGACAGCTCCCTGTCTGAAATGAGGGAAAAAAAGAAATGGGAAAGACTTGCACACAAATACACATATACACACGTACACCCACATAGATCATGACTCACAGTTTTCAGGCCCAGGATGGACTGCTCCACGCGGCTGACGTAGGTGACGTGGTCTTCATTGGAGCGTAGCTCTCTCTGTTGGATCCTCTCATAAATGCCTGCTACCATCTCTCTGGGGATATCGGCTCCATCATCCACACCTGAGGGAACAAGGGCATATAGAAGGCAGGAGAGGTCACTGCCAACCTTGAGGTGCAAGAAGAACACCACACATAACAGACAGCAGATAAGAAATGAGAGATTCAGAGAGGACATCATAATGACTGTCAGAAGGAGCACAATCAAGTAAGGATGTCACAGTAGCAGAACTTAAGTAGCTGATACCAATACCAGTGACATTCAAGAAAAAAAGAAAAGAAAAGAAAAGAAATCCTATTCACAAGTTTGTATGTGTTTCAAGCATTTAAACATATTGCTCGCATTAGAATAAGAGCACTGATTTACAAGAGTTAATCAGCCTGTAATTATCAGGTGGAAAACAAAACACACCCTAAGATATACTGGTTTCAAATGAAATGAACTGTATGTGATGTCCTGCTGAAACAACAAATACAGGGGTATGGTTATGTGCTCTCATTTTGATTTACAGTCCCGTAAGCATAACTGCAACTTTAAGTGGTTTGGGTAGCTAAACATAATGGATAAGGCCACACTGGCATAAGAGCACAGAGTTACAGAGTGAGGGATCAAACTGTGCTGACGCTACCACCAAAAACAAAACAATAACATGAGTAATAGACACCAAGAACACCAGTATTTGTATTGTTTTCAAAATGTTGCTATCGACTTAATTATTGATTCTTGTGAGGTCCTTACTTTCCGGTGCACATAGCAGTTCAGAGAAAACACAACCAAGGGCGTGCTGCAGTAAAAGTAGAAAACAGTGATTGCACAAAACAATTAAAGGAGCACACAACTCAGGACACAGAGCAGCCTAGAGGAAACAACCAAAAAGGGCCGAACGCCAAAAGCGAAACCATCAAGCAGTTGGGATGCGGCAACCCAATGGAGGGTCCTTCAACAGAAAGAAAAGTGTATATTAGTGTATGTTTTAATATACATTTACTGAACCACTAGATGGAGACAGTGTTGAGAGGCACTGGAGGCGTAGAACAGGTGATGAGTTGCCACCAGGAACCAGAGCTCTTATTGTAAAATATAACACCGTGGGAGCCCCAATTAAACACCACAGTCTGCAGGGCAAAGCTCTAAGTCAAGGACATCTGTGTTTTCCTTCCGTAGCGAGCAAAGGCAAGCACCGACCGCCTCTTGAAGTAATTTGCTCCAGTTCAAGAAACTGTCACTCAAACGGCTGATAGTGAGGTGGAAGTCTGGTTGATAAGAGCGTGCTTGTTGTGAATTGTTTACTTCCTTCCCTTTGCTTTTTCCTTCTTCCTTGTATCGTACCATCCTGCCGTATCTATCCTTTGGCTCTCCTTGTGGCCCAAGAGTTTTTAAGTGTGTGTGTGTGTGTGTGTGTGTGTGTGCCTTTGAACGTACTTTCTATAAATAACTATTGCTCAAACACTCTACTTATAAAATCACTTGCCATTAATGTTGAAACATGTCTTAGGCTCATTAAATGGTGTACCGCTTCTGCCCATAGAGACAGTTTACAGTCTCTTGAAATGCCACATACATGTACAGACAGACTCTCTCCCTCTGTCTCTTTCACTATCTGTATAACCCACCCACACACGCACACAACACACACACGCACACACACCTCCTGGCTCCTCAATTCCTTTGATATTTCAGTGTACTTGAAGAGGACAGAGAGGGGGCTGAAGCAAAATAGAAAGCTGTATTGAGACTTTGCTCCATCTTCCCTCCAGCACCTGTCTTTCTCTCACTCTCTCTCTCTTTGTGTCTCTGTCTTCCACACACACACACACACACACACACATAAACACACACACTGACCTCTTAAGTTGCGTATGAAGTCGTCGAGGCCCATCTTGCGCTGTGGCTTGATGTTGGGGGAGTACATGTCAGTGTTGAGGAGAACCACAGCGAAGGCCAGGATGAAGATGGTGTCTGGGTTGTGAAACTGCTGCACCACATCAGGATTACACATACAATATCGCTGGCTGCGGGAGCCAAAGGGGACAACAGTGTTACACACCATACGGCAAAGTTTTGTTTAAGAATGTCCCCCTTATTGATTAAACTGGCAGAAAAATCACAAACTTTATATGTTGGAGGATGAATGTGTTGGGGAAAAAAGAACAGGCTGTGATTTTTTTTAAACTGTAGAATTTCAGCTGTCTTCAATATTTTGAAGCCCTGCACTGACATAAAGTAGTAGACGGTAGAGGCAAAGCCCATAACCACGCACTTTTCAATGAAAGCAGCATATCTGGCAAAACGTAGCGGAGGTCAGTAAAAGTAGTTAAAGGTATAAAGCAGACACAGATTTTGTCTATTCCCACACAGATTTTGCTTTTTTCCACCTGCAGCTATTTGGGAAATATATGGAAATTTCCAGACATGCAACCACACGGTCTGATTCTTTGGCAGATATCTTACACACCTACTGCAGGTGAACGTGATAAGCAGAGAGCCGAGTGTAACACTGCAGTAGGTTATCAACTTCCCGGCAGAATGACTGTAATTTCAGTGTATTTCATGTCTAGGGTTTGTAGACTTCTACTCAGACATGAGGAACAGTCACTCTACCAGAAATCAGACTGACATCAGACAGGAAACAGTAGACAAAATAATTACACCCTGGGAAAGATAATGCAGTTCTGTCTGGTTTGGCACCGGAGAAAGTGCATTTGGACTTGCTCCGCTCCAATGCTGCTTACAGGCTTCTCATTTTTACCCGTCCCTTTCTCACGACTCCCTCCTTATCTTTTTTACTGTCACTTGCACTTACACAGTGGGCCATTTCAGTGGTGGGAGGCTTTTATCTCTCCAGCCAGGCAGAATGCAGAGATGGAGAGAGCTACTCTGCTCCAGAGGGTTATGTACTGTCAAAGCATATGCAAGTGAGAGGCCACTTCTGAGACCTGCAGAGCCAGAAACCCTGTTCCAAGACCCCAAGGACAATCTGAGGCCAGGGCATCATCTGCAATCCAACCCAACAGCCATGTCTTTGTTTGAGAGCGGATAGATCCTCTTTGGCAAAAACTGTCATATAGACACAGACACACACATACACACACACAGGAACATGGACATCCACACAGGCATAGGCGTGTGTGCACACAAACAAACCGAAATGATCTGAGGTAATTATCCAGCAAACCTTCGAATGATTAAATGAAGGGAAGGATCTTTGTGCATGAGTGATTGAGTGTGTGTGTGTGTGTGTCTGGCCATTCTTATATATCTTCAGCAGACACATGTGCATGCGAATGTGAACGCACAAGTTTATGTGTGTCAAGTTAATGTTTCGAGATGTATTGTGACACAAAATAAGAAAAATAACAATGGAAATTGAAAATAATAATGCCCTGATGTAGTGAATGATTGACTGAGTGAATGAATTGGAATGAAGTGTGTGTTTGTGTTTGTGCTTCATTCACACCTCCCAGTGTATTTGCACGGATTCCCTTCTTATGTAACAAGTATATTCAAATACTAGCTCCCGTTCTCTTATCTTTATATCTGCATATGAAGTTGCATGCCAGCTGGCACACATACCACCTCATATAAAAGAACTACTCATGACAGTGTGCAACATGCTTCAAATAGATGACATAACAACCATTATGTAACAGACATGGAAGTGGATGTCTGGCTCTCCTGATAAACCCTGCTCATTTCTGACCTAAAGTTAGAGCTCCAGCTACAGAGTTGCGTCCATACTGTGGGACCACAGACAAATTTGTAATCTGCAGTCGGGTGCTTATCTTTTAAGAATGAATGTGATGTAACTCACTGGTGACCTCAGTGGGTTTTCTGATTGGCCCTCAAATCAGAAGCCCCAAAATATTTCATGACTGCTCCTGACCCACTTCAATTAACCAAAAAATCTGGGTTATCAGCATAAGCACCATGCAGACGATATGCATGGCACTCATTTCAGTCGATATACATCAAATAATTATTATGGCTCATTTAAAGACTACTTTTTGCTTTTCTGTGCAATCCGGCACACTAATAATTAGTATTATGCTAATCACTTTAGCCACCAAAATAACACAGTGTGCTGTTCCTGTGTGCAGCGTGTGTCTCCTCACTCATGACCGAACGTGCACCAGACCATTCCCTGTTCTTGCCACATGATCTGTGATCTGTGTTTAATATTTGATATTTTAGTATTTTTTATATTTATACTAAGAAAAAAATATACTGCCATTATTATTGTTATTACTTTATTGTGCAAACGTAATGGAGACACACCCATCAGCAATTGTGGTGCAGACAAATCAACATATGATGCATTCAATATGGTTAAAATATACCAATGCCGTTAAAATATACTTGTAATTTTAGAATAGAGCATATTGGCTAATGAGTGCAAAAGGGCTAATAGTTCAAGCCACTGTTCACCCCTTGTCCATGTCCCTGCTGGTGACATTGTTAGTAATCCCGAGGGAAAAGAGCAGCGCAGCACAATGGGGCTGGAGGGTGAAATGGGGTGATGGGAATGTTTGTGCCAAAGAAACCAATTGCACTGAAATAAAAGCAATGATGGGCATTTTTATTGCATTTTAGTCCTAAGGGCAATCTGCGGATGTTTCCGGGACATTTCAAGGACAGTGACAGCCAGGGGATGAAACACCAATTGCTGCACCTATTTGTCTGGTCACTTTATTTTGTGCAGATTGTTTCTGGCTCAAAGAGTTCTCAGACAGTAGGTGACAGCACCAAAAAAAAAAAATCCACCTCTTTCAGTCTAGGAGATTGTTACGCAGATCGCAGGCAAAGCTGCACAGTCCACTCAAAAGTGCTGGGGGAGTTTGCATGCTAGGTCTCTCAAGGTCTTCTTGGTATTGAAATGAGTCTTCTGCAGATATGCTCATAAATTTTGTGACTGGAGGGCAGACATTAGCATTGACAAAGCAAGCAGGAAAATGGCTCAGGATCAGACTCCATGAATGTAAGCACCTATACATATTCATTTATGACTTTGGATGGTAATGGACATGAACTTCTCAACAACAAACTGCAGCCTACAAGGGTTGCCCCCACACCCACGTTTCCCATGCTCTTGTGGAAAAGGTGCAATACATTAGACTTGATATATTTTCATCTAACATTGCTAATAAACCCAACCTTTGCTTTATGCTTAGCCTTAACTTCACTTCACATTTGATGCCGTACTTCAAACTAAAATGCAAATATTTTGAGACTTCAACATCAAATTGTATAACGATACATTTTCAAGCATCGAGTGGATTTTGAGTTTAATGTTTGGCCGGAGACATCCAGAGGAGGTTGCGGAGAAATAGAACAGCTATTTTTGTCCACATGGAGCACAAACTGATTGCCTGCAGCTTAGACCCTGTTATGATTGGCTGACAATCAAACACTGCTGTGATTTGTCAAAGGTTAAAGGCAATCAGTGTAATTTGTTAATGATAAAGGGCTTGGGTCTCATCCTGCCATAGTGAGCTTGTAGAATCAGCTCAATACATGCATTCGGCGCCTTTGTCTATACACTATTAGTATGCCATGCTGGATTCACCCTAAGGCCATACTGCCCTGAGGCTGCAAGATCAGAGCAGAAAGGGTTATAATTTTAGCTTTTTGCTTCTATTTTACGATATTATGTGCGCTCGGTTATTTGGCATTGTTTTGATTTTTGTTCTTTTTTTTTATTGGTTTCCCTTTTCCTCTTTTGCTTCCTTTATGGATGTGAGAGATATTACATATCAAAATTAAGTAACTGCAATATTTGTTTATTTGTTTATTGCATAACACATCTACATCTATTCACTTTCATATTCATATCAAATGTACATACATGCACATTCACATAGTGTGATGGAATGAAGTACAAATGTAAATGATGCTAAAAATACAGAAAAACAACGTGTACCCAGGAGAATCCAAGATAAGCAAGATAAGGTGTGTTAAGCCCTAGCCAAACTTTCAATAGTCGATCACAATTTACTATAAATAATTTTCCAGCCTCCATTTAAACCTCCTCATTATAAAGCTCATTAAACCTCATTATATCTTAACATTCTCATTATCCCCGCCCCCATTGTTTGCTTTTTCATGTGTAGCCAAGAGCAAAAAGTCTGTTTGTTTTAAAAAGTTGGCTGTGCCCTTACCAGTCCCGATCAGTCATCTGATGGACCGTTTCGTTTAGTTGTGTTAGAGAGTGCAGCCAGTGCCTGTTAGTCAGTGGGGATGGTTGTAATTGGGTTGACAGTCTCACCTAAAGGCTTCGATGAGTCTCTCCACCTTTTGTGCTTCTCCCTGAACGCGAACATGAGCCTGGAACTTTCTCAGGGCTTCATCCAGCTCCATGCCCGAGAAATCCATTTCATCCACAACACAACTAAAAAAGAGAGACAGAGAGATAAGTGAGATAGTGCTCCTGTAAGTGGTAGTATGTCACTGTCATCAAAGTACAGGGGAGGTGTGTGTGTGTGTGTGTGTGTGTGTGTGTGTGTGTGTGTGTGTGTGTGTGTGTGTGTGTGTGTGTGTGTGTACGAGTGTGTACGTGTGTGTGTGTGGCTCCTGTAGGCAAGTTAGATAGAAGCAGATGGCTGCTGCAGCAGTGAAAGACTCACCTTCACATTCATAGGCCAAGAAACTCTGTTA
>OMLB01028503.1:0-14704 GCA_900302555.1 Myripristis jacobus | reverse complement strand
GGCTAATGTGATCATCTGGGTCTCCTCCATCAGAGCGAGGGGAGACGAGGGGGAGGTTGAAGCTGCCCTTCTCTCACTGATAACCACAGATCCTACCTCACTTCATCAATCCTTGTGTGATTCTCCCTTTATCTCCATGAAAGGTCATTTCCATTGCTTCGCCTGGACGATGCCACTGAAATATGAATTGGGTGTCTGCCGTGGAATGTGGAGGTCAGAGTAAGAGGTGTATCAGGTTAAGTGTTATTGAACCTAAGGGCATGTGATATTTGTACAAGTGATAAAGTAACACAATTTCTTGCAGCCTTGGTATGTTTTTTTCCCCCCATATGTATCATCAGCATGGCACCTAAACTCCTCTGAACCTGTTCAACATGGATTTCTTTCTCCCCGCCCCTACCCCTGAAAAACCATCTGGTTGCATGTTTACAATGTGGCTCAATAAATTCTGAATCTCTATATTTTGTTTTCCATATACGAGATTTGGTTTTTATTCCAAAGAGGTTTGTGTATGATGTACAAAGCAAATAAAAATGAATAAAAAGAAATATTTGTGGAAAAAAAAACACCTCTCTGCTGCGCTTTTTGTGTCGTTAGATGACGTAATTACTGAAGTGCGGCATTTGTATGTGGATCAGTCACAGCACCCACCAGCAGACATCATAATCAGAAAATCAGACAGAAAAAAAGCAGTATTCAATCAAAATCTTAAAAAAATAATACATATTGATCAAATATACATACATTTCTAATAGTATGTAGTGTTGTTTTTAATTAGTTATCAAAGGCTAATTGTTAAAAAGGCAGCCTGTGCAAAAAAAATAAGCCCAGAGAATAAGCTATGACTGACTTGTTGTCTAATCCTCTTAGAGTGTAACGGCTGAGTGACTCAGTGTTGTGACGCCGTCTCGCCCTTGACTCTTTGTTGCCTCCCTCCACCACATTACGTCTCATTTTTCACATTATCTCAAGTGGCTAGGCGCTAATCCTTTCAGCATTCCCCGCATAGTACGGCCCTGAGTGAGCCGCAACAGGTTGTGTTTATACACAACAAGGAGGGCTCTGTGTGGCCCGATGCCGCGTCTCCGAGGGCCCGGCAGACCCTCCGCCCTGTCTCTCTGACTTTCTGCTTTTATGTTTCTGTCCTTTTTCCAGTCCTGAGTCAGCACTTGTTTCTCCATGCACCAGTTCGCACATTCACACAAACACACACGAACACACACACACACAAATCTTACATGGCTTAAGGACATTTAAGGATACAAAAAACCTAGTCTCGGCGACCCGGCCGCATGGTTTGGCCGGCTGTCACTGCAGACACTGTATTGTGTTGTTTTGCCCGTTCTTTAGCCCTGCAATCTGTACGCCTCAAACACCAGCACACTCACACACACACACACATCCAATTTCTCTCTCCTTTACCACATTTCCTTTTCCCTCCCTCTGTCTTTCCCAATGTGGAGCAAAAACAATGGCCCTCCTGTCTGTGTGTGTGTGTGTGTGTGTGTGTGTCAGTTAGCTCTGACCGGAGGGCCTGCTGTGACATCCTGTTTTGGGTTCATAGGACAAGGTTTAAACATATGGTCACGTTTTGGGTTGGACTCCCTCTCTTCCCTCAGTCTGTTTGGGGATAAACAGGTAACAGCTGGAAGAAGACAATTTGAATCTCATTACTTTACAGTTGATGGCGACCCTTTTGGTGAGTTCACTGCTGAGCAAGCAAAGTTTTTTGGGGTAAAGAAAAGAGCTATAGCTACCTGTTTAAGACTTGTGCTTCCAAAAAAAATGCCTGGTTGGCTAAAAAGTTGGTGATAAACTGGCAGGGATCCACTCTTCTGGGCTTTGATGCTGCTGATGTGGGATTTTCCTGACATAAAACTGCAGGGGGTCTGCAGACCTCCTGCTTCACCGTTTACCCACCAGCAGATCCTGTTCAAGTGCTCAAATCCTGCCCTAAATTTCTGACTTTACATGCAAGCTCAGTGGTCGCAATGAATTAAACCCTGATGTTTTGAACCTCCGTGTTTTGTAATAGCGATGTACCAAGCTCCAAACCTATGAAACCGAACCGTTCATAATTTAGAAAACAAAGATGTGGGTTGCTGAGTTCCTCTACTGCGTTCATCTTATGAATATCAGAGCTGTGTGTAGGCACCGGCTGACACACCAGTGTAAATGACCTATTTCTAGAGGAAGAATCAACACGCAGAAATTAGATGTCCTTTTGCCTGGAGATTTAAATCATTCTGGTTTTGAATGCTTGTGGCTTCTGTCACAACATCGCGTTATTCACATTGTGCAGGCAGGTAGTACTTGAGTCTGTCTTGGGATGGAGACCTCCGGGGCTACTGCCCGACGGCAACTCGGTTCAGATGCCGTCATTTTATATCCAAGTGGCCTAAAACAGTGATGTGTTTGTAGTTGGGATTTTTGCCCCTCTGCTCTGAAAAGCAATGTGTGTCAGCCTCTCAGGGTTAGCATGGGTTGTGAAGTGTGTCAAATCTGGCCTAGTTCTTCTGGGCCAGCAGCTTCAGCAGACTGCGGCAGACTGTCTACGCCTGAGAGAAGCTCACTTCATGACTCAGGGAGAGAAAGTACACACACACACACACACACTGAGTATTGTACAGTGTTCCAGGACAGGAATACCATATTGTTACCAATTAGCAGCTGTTGCCAGGGCACACTTTTATGGGGAATGTGGCTTCAAACATCAGAATGCTAACAAGGGGGATTTTGTTTGTACCACCGGTGGTGAGCTGTAATTGAAGATTCGGGTTCAGGACGAGGTCTGGAACTGGGAGCCAGAGAGGTCAACAGCACCTGACCTCACAGTTTGATTTGATGCAGACAAAGGTTGACTCAAACCTGACACGTCGTCCGTCAGAC
The DNA here is from genome assembly GCA_900302555.1 of Myripristis jacobus. Taxonomy (NCBI): domain Eukaryota; kingdom Metazoa; phylum Chordata; class Actinopteri; order Holocentriformes; family Holocentridae; genus Myripristis; species Myripristis jacobus. The sequence goes on along the minus strand of OMLB01028503.1, from coordinate 11,815 downwards.
TAAAAATAAGAGCTACATCAAAACCAGCTCCAAGCTATGACTGGAATGGTCCGACGCAGCAGCATTTCAGTCGACTCGAATCGGTTACATAACGGCGCCGGGTAACATCTGGGATTGCACATTTACGCTATCACTGTGCACAGGTCTTACTCTTTGCCCTAATACCTTACATAGCAACCAGCACAGCTCTGTGACCTCTTCACCTTTCAGCTACCATCCCTTCCTTCCGAAGTCCAGGACCTGGTGAACGGCGGAAACTTTAGACCAAAGTTGGCAGGAGGTGTTGGGGGTGTCTGTGGTGTGGACCCCACCTCTGAAACAAAAACCATCCCAAAGCACAGGGATCCTATTGCTACGTCAGGCCATAAATCAGGGGTCTGGCCCTTTTCACTCCCGTCTCTCATGCGTGACCTCAACCTCCTGGGAGGTTGGGGAGATGGGCTGTGGCTCGGCCCTGTGGGAAACCTGAGCGGGAGCCGCAGACTATCTTCAAATGACCGTCTGACGTCAGGAGAGACTACAGAGGAACAACAGGAGGACGGCCGGAGGGCGCTTCGGTTCAGCTCCAATTGAGACGAACAGGATCAGAGGACCTCTTTCATGTGTCTTCTTTTCAAGGTACAGCGAGGTCAGTTGACCCTCATTGTAGAGCTGGGGCAGAGGCTGACGGCAGCTGGGCTGAACCGAAACTGAAACTTGGATGCTCAATGGCTACGATTACATGCAGGGAGTAACACCGCCATTGAAAACACAGGTTAAGGTCTTAATCAGGTCAAGCTGTTTACATGAACCTCTGCGACCCTGCGAAACAGTCCCTGTTGTCATGAACAAACCAATGAGCAGGCTTATTCCTATTCACCTGTAGTGACTTTTGCAACAATGCTGTGAAAAGGTACAAAACCGTGCAGCTGCCAGCTACCCCGTCCCTCTCTGAATGAGCCATAGAGAGCTACTTCTAATATACTGATAATCTTCTTGACACTCTTGACAGACAATAGCACTTTGCATAACCCTGTGTGAGTATATGCTGACAGCAAAAAACCCAAAGTGAAAGGAGTAAGATGTTTTTCTTGCCACTGTAACCCATTTAATAACCCATTTAATATTTGAGAAAGCAAGGCATTTTAAACCAGCTTTCTCCTGAGAGTGAGCTTACCCCCGTTATTTTAACCCAATTATGATGTTTGCATAAGACACCAACCCAAAAACAGGTTATTTGAGAACTGACTTCTCTGTGCATGTAAGCACTGCCAGTGACAAAGCAAAAAAAAAAAAAAAAGTCATAGTTTGGTGGAGTTTTACTAAAAAATGGCTTCTTTAACAAGATGTCTATCCGTAATACCAACTCACACAAATCAGCAGTGAAAATCTGCTAATGTCATTAGTGGCAGCTGCTGAGTGTCAAGAGTCAGAGTAGCATATAACCCTGCAAACCATTTACAACATCAAATATATCACATAAGCAGCGGTGAATGCTGAGTAAATCCATGTTATTGCAGAGGTGTTTGCACTGTAACTGATATGGCTGAAGAAATGTGGCTGAGATTATGGGCTGAGACAGAGTGCTGCCTTATTAAAATGTAATCAACATCAGCAGCTTATGGGCTGCCATCGTGACACACTAATGCAATTACCAAACGACATTTGTCTTGACAGGAGAGAGCGAGGAGAGAAAGTAATGTTCTTGGTTGTGACAGGCTCATTGTTTTGGCTGCCGGGCTGGAGGCTGTGTGGTCAGGCCGGGGTCAGACAGTAGCTACAAATAATACTTGGGGTTTGGTTTAACCTGCTAGAAGTGCAAATTAATCAGCATCACAAAGACGTCATAGCAAATTCTCTCCATTTGGCGTCTTGGTAGGCTAAAAACAGGTATTTAAATATAGTTTGACAATGGTGTTGTTTGGTTTTGAAGGAGGAAAAGAGATAAAGGTCAGACCAGATAAACAATAATCTGTCACTGGAAAACTAACTTAGACATGCAATATTCTGGTGTTGCTGGTTATTGCCTGCCCAAGCTTACATGACTGTGTGTGAGGCACTCTAACCCCATGTTCACAAGTCACCGTAAGTCTATTCATTTCCAACAGAGCTAAGCGACCAGGGAAACTGAGCCAATTCACGGGCTCACAACAAGCTTGTTAGTTCACAAAAGACAGCCATGGCTGAATGTTTTGCAGCCAATCGAATGCCAGCAGCCAATCAGATTTCCACACTTCTTTGTCTCCCAACTGGACGTTTCATGAACAGCGGTTACGCCTGAATGGACGCCAAGTTGATTACAGTCATCCAGAGCAAGTTTTATTTTAACAGACTGCAGCAACAGCAATAAAATCACAGGAACAATGCTTGGAGAACGGCTGCAACAACTGCCGGAGTTGATGGCGAGCTCGGAAGTCATTTTTGTACAATTTGTTTTGTTTATTTTCAGTAATGCCTAATTAGCACTCGCCAGTCTGCTATTATGCTCATCAAAACAGTGTAACATTATGAAGGACAATAGACTATTCAAAAGTGCATTCTTCGACTTTGTCGTTGCATGAGTTGCACGGTCCACCAGACGGTCAGAATAGAACCACCCATCCACCGAGTTGCTCCCAGCGTGAGTGCAAGGTCAGTTTCAGAGCATGTCTGAAGAGATTATTGTCAAACGTCTCTTGATTCTGCACAATACAAATAGAGCATTAATTACCTCATGTCGCATCAAGAAGATGCATCTAATAGTTCAGCCTTCACATGATATCTGGGATTGCTTGCAGGGACTAAGCAGGCAGGAGTCTTCTGATGCGCAAAATGGCTGTTGGGGTCTCAAACTTGTGACCTTTCTGTTACAGAACACACCATGCAAACTCCAGGCCACATTGACACCCAGAAAGTTTTTAAATGAAATCTGTGTGTGCAGATTTCCAAGAGAAAAATGAATGTCGTGTGTGTGTTTTCTATATTTATCAGAAAACATGAAGAATTATTCACATCGTAACCCGGTTTATAGACAAATCTCTCTTAACGTCTTGCCTGATTTCTTCGGCAAAATAGTCTGCAGCGTGCTCTTCACTGGGTGAGCCTTGGAGGCCTTTGGGCAGGGAGAAAGTGGCCTAATCATATGCTCTGATCTATTCCCAGTCGTGTGGGAACAAGAAAACATCAGGTCGACAGCTGGCCGGCGCTCCTCATCTGTATCCCTGAAAACATGCATCCACGCTCCTCCAGCTCTGATATTTGACTCCCACAAGGGCACCAAGTTCATAACCCTACCTCATGTTACAGTTCCCTTATTGGTCACTTTATTGCACCCCTCCGGGTTTTGTTAACTCTCTTTCGCTTTCAGTTCTTGATGTTTTTATCAAATAGGGTAGAGCCGTCTCTGAGACCATATGTTCACAATATGTCCCGGTTACAACCAGTGTCTGGGCCCTTGCCGCTCTAGATTGGAGCTTTGATGTGTTTCACAGGCAGTTAAATTTGTTTGGGAAAATGTACATTTAAAAAGATGATTCATCTACAACTTCAAATAGTCTCAGCTCCTCCTTCTCCTCACACAAATCTTCAGCGTTGGTAAAGCCCTCAAGCCCTCAGGTCAGCAATAAAGTGGCTTTAGACCTCTAACTTCTTGGAAGTGGCAGCTTTCCTAACGTATAGATACAGGACAGGTATAACCACTTCACAGGCACACATGCTTTACATTAAGCAGCGGCAGATCTATACGTTTTTACATGGGGGGGCAGGGGTGGCACAGAGCTTTGGCAGCTTGGTTGCTCAAAGTGGCGGCCTTAATGTAAAAGTCAGTTATTAGACCTAACACTGTTATTAATCAAAAGCAGTTTTGAATGGTTGACATGATGGATGTGTTCATTCTAATTTTGCATCATGCTAAAAAGAAAAAAAAGAACAGTGGCTGAAAAAAAATCACGGTTAACCATGCGTATACAGTTTGGTAAACCATGGACTGGAGATTCATGGTTTTTGGTTTTGGTATAAAATGGTTACACCCTTAGTTTACATCCAGCTGGTTGAATTTAAAACAAATATATGAAATGTCACAAAACATGTAATGTGAATAACCTTTTCCCAGCTGCTCGGTTGAACATAATTCTTTCATGACAACAGCCAGAGTTCATGCCCGACAAAGATGAGAACAAGGACGTGTACTTTAACTGCAGTAAGTTATAGCCAGACAGACATGATGGGCATCTTGTAAAAGGAGCAACAGGGATGTTGCAGGGTTGCATGATATTTCTACATGCGCAGACTGCAAATACTGCTGAATCATTATTATTTGACATCACATTTCCAGTGCTATTTGTCATAGCATTTATTTTCTGAGAACAACTGTCCAAAGCCAGAGTGAATTTTTTTTTTTTGTGGTAACACAGCAATACAGACACTGAGCCCAGGCTTAAGACTGTAACCTTGAGGCTGTGGGAGAGAAGAGGAGGCCATACTGCCCCTCCAGTGGAGCCACCTGATTATAAAACTATTGCAGACCAAGAGGAGAGGCAGGAGGATTGGAGAGTAAACCACCGTCTGCTCTTTTCGTCTCTGTCTCTCCCACTCTAATTGCAAACTGTTTATCTGCAGGGGACGAGCTCACACATATTCCCACGGAGCAGGAGCCTGGCTGAAGGTGCTGTGGAAGAGGGGGCAGGGACTGGTCAGCTCACACAGGCCATGTGTGAGAATGAATCGTGTCCTTGAATAGATGCACTGCATGTACTATATGTGTGCACGCATATGCATATACATGTGCTTGTATGTGTATGTTTATGCGTGTGTGTGTATGTGGCTGCCACATGGCCACACACACGTGAGTAAGCTGTGTGTGAACCCCATGGGAACAGCATAAACGATAAGCAGCACTCAATCCTTCCTCCCAGCAGGATCTGTCAGGCTCCAGATCAAGAGCGTCTGCTGCGTTCTCCAGCCTCCGCCACCATCAAAGCAGCTCCGAGCATTTGACCTCGCCCTCCTTGCGCCCACGGTTCTGGGGTTAGCCGTTCCTAAATTAACCCCAGTCTGGTTGGCAGGGCAAGGGAAGGCCTATCACCACGGCGCCATGCTGGGCAGGACCTCCCCCGGGGATTAGACCAGTGACGGCCCTCAGAAACCACCAAGGATGCCCACCTGACATATTATCCTCTGTGGTGTCTAATTGCATCGTGCTCAAGTACCTCTGTCAGTCGTAATCAGTGTTGGTGGGAAGATGTTTCTCTGCAACTCAGATTAAATGTTTTGCAGTAACTATTAAAGAAAAAGATTTTTTAATTTGTGTAACACGTCATTTTTGTTAGTAGAGGTTTGAAAAACAAAAAATTAAAGGGGTAATCCTGCAGCATGCTGTGCATACACACAATTTGATGCTATTTGAAAAAAATAAATAAAAACTCAGTCAAGGTCTGCTTGATAAAGGCTAAATTAGAGATTGGTTTAATGTTTTACAACCATAGCAACGAAACCTGCAAACTAATTTGATGTCAACAAGTTGCACATGAACCTCCTGCTACCCCAGCGCAGTCTAGTCCATCAAAGTCTGACGTTCTCTCTAATTACGTTCCTCAGGCTATCAGCGTGAGCTCTCAAAACTTACTGTGCACAGTCCAACGAAGATCGTAGCTCCATACCATACATGCTGCACATAATTTGAATTAAATATAATTAAATTTCAGTGGTGTTTTGCAGTCAATTATTCACTTTTAAGTAAAAAAAAAAAAACTAAAGCATGAATCAAGCTCGGACACCATATAAAGTGGGTTTATTTATGAATTTTCATCATTAACTTAAGAATAACTGCAACCATTCCTGGGGGAGGGATTCTCTGTCACAGTGGAGTGAATATTCTGTGTATTATTGCTTAAATAAGACACTGACTATGATATAGTAATCTTTTTAAATGTCTACACGAGATCGTTGGAAGGAAACCACTTTCTCTTCGTTGGTCTTTGTAAGTTATAGTTATAGTATAGCAGTGCAGCTTCATCTGTGAAAGATGCTAAAGAGATGCTAAAAGATGCTTAAAACATTAATGTTGGACATGTAGTGGACACCCTCCTGGTCTTGGTCATGCCCTGTGACAGGAGTGCGTCCTCCTGTCTTTCCCCTCTAATCTGCCCCAGGCTAGAGACACTGATCCAGGTGTCTGACTGCCCAGTTAGCCTGTCAGTCAACCAGGTGGAAAACTCTTGAAAGAAACAATTAGTATCTTCATCAAAGAAGCTCCCCTGGTTACTAGAGCTGCTGACTGAAAGGATTAAGATTTATTATCTCCTTTCAGGCTCCAAGAGGTTTCTCCTAACGCCTTGACATCTGACTACACCAAAACACACTGGTTTTTAAGGAAAGTGAGTAGTTTTAAAGTTTTTCTTTCATATTGTCCTTGAATGAACGAGTGCTAGAGCAGGGAGACAAAACGGGATACACAGAAAAACAGGAATCTGTATAATTTGATGCTCAACCACTGGTGATATGTTGCAATGTACTGTGGGATTGTAAAAATCAGTTATTATTGGATAAAATGAGATGAGTTAGATATAAGATTAGACTACATCAGATTAGACTAGACTGTATTAGATTAGATTATCATTGAATGAGTTTTTTTTTTTGCTAATATGGTTCCCATTAATGACATTTTATGAGCAACCAATCATCAATCATAAATAATTTCATTATGATTACAACTAAATCTAAGACAAAGTCATTGAAAATATGAACACTGCAGGTAAAATGTCCTTTCTATCTATCCACCTGTCTGTTTATCTATCTATTCTTTGAAGTGATCATATAATGCAACATAAAGTCTAAGAACATATTTCAAAACCAGACATTTCATCTCACTTTGTTTTATGTGTAGCCAAAGAATCCCAGTGGAGGCCAAGGTTACTGACCCTCAGCCTTCAGCTCCACAACAGCCCCGTCTCACAATAGCTCTGCCTCCTGACAGCCTCCATCAACTCCTTATCAAGTGCCAGTGCCACCTGCAGCCCCCTCCCCCCATCACCTCTGCACCCCTGACGCGACACCCCGGATTCCCATGTCAGAAATAGAGAGGGGAGGAGGAGGAGGAGGAGGACTGCGAGGAAAGGCAACACACGACGGCGCCCAGGAATTCCTGCCGGGGAAAAGAGAAAGAATGGCCGTCTGACAGAGAGACGAGGGGAGTTTTATGATATCTTGATGACAGGCTGGATGGGGGTCTGCGCTGGTCCTGCAGAAGGGGAGAGGGACACGGGAGGAAGGAGAAGGGTGTAAGACGAGACTATGGGCTTGAATCCCCCTCCTCTACCCCATCGGTCAACCCCCCTTCACATCACATGTCCACTCACATGTCTGTCTTCATACCTGCACTGATCATACCTGATGTGGAACATGGACCTAGAGTCTCCAGCTGCGCGATGATGTGTGATTTCCTCCTTGGCTAGTTACGTTACAGGCCACTGCGTCCTGCAGGCTCGATATGCTGAGCGGCGCACGCATGGGTGCATGATCAGTCTGTGGTGTGTGAGGGCTATCACCACCGCTGTGGAAGAAACACACAATGGCAATATGGTTTTTTTTGGGTTTTTTTTCCTTACTTGAATTAGTTTTCCTTGCTTGGTCGTTCAGGTGTGGAGTGACTTGCATGAGCCTTAGGCCATTGAAACCTGCAGAGAACAGAGCGTTTCTTTCAGTTTAATAAAAATTAAAGAGGAAAGCAAGTTGTTGAGTTGCAAAAATGGATAAATGCCATTCCTAAACAAGACTATGAGCTGACTATGATTCACATAACATGCTCTCTGAATCTTTTGCTGCAAATATTGCCAATGCATTACCATTCTAGTATGTTTTCTTAATTTCACTGCAAAATCTCCATCATCTAGTTTCATATTTAGTCTAAAAATCGTGTCAATCAATCTTTCAGTTGTTTCAATTGCTTAAATAAACTTGTTTCCAGAATTTACTGCCAGTTATTTCAACATCTTTGAACTTGTTGCCGGAAAAGAAATCCTGCAGTGCAATAAGTGAAACTGAATTGCAAACAAGTGAGATTACCTCATAAAAATGAACCATTTTTTTCATTTGTTGTGAGAAAAACATGATTCTTAAGACTGAATATGACAGCAATGACTACAGACCTGTCAAGATGTGCTTTGCATTGTGATATTACCTGGAGGAAAAAAAAAACGCTTTAAAGAAATGAAAACAATTAGAGATTTCTTTTTTTTCTCGTGCAAACAAACTCCTCAGATGCATCATCTCTGTTCACACAGTGTGATGCTGCTGCCATGTGGTTCCCACAGCCAGTTCTCTGTGTGTGTTTGTGTGTGTGTGTGTTTAGGATCTGGGGTTGTAGCTGCAGGTCGGGAGCGTAGCGAAGAACAACAATGCTAAACAGCTGTAGCAACAGAAACCCGAGCCTGGCAGGGGCTTGGTGGGAGCCTAAAGAATCGATTAGCATTCCAGCAACCACAATACCAAAATATACAACGCAAAAAGACACAACTCATGCCGGCACTTTGTATTGTCTGAGTGACCATTTAATCTGCGTAACAACAACCCCACACCAAGACATAGGCTGTAATTGAAGTTTGAAAATAAGATGACCAATGTACAACTATAACCTCCTGGCATATTGTTCCCTTAAAAATAGCCCCACAAACTATAATTTCGGAGTCACAAATATCTCAGCTGCTCAGATTTGTTGTCTATGTCATGGCCGGACGTGCCAGTGCCCGTGTTCAACATGCTCAAGTTCAGCGGCGGACCTTTCATGGGTGACCTCTGTCATGTGGAAATAATCAATACAAATATGTATGTGCAAACCAGGCCTCATGAGAAAACATGCGCATCGATTGAAAATGTATTGACTCGCGGTCATGCGACGATCCCTTAAGCCCTAAGGCCCTGTTAGAGCACGTCAATAACCGTAGACAAACCAATTTATTTGCACGGGACATGGGCAAACCTGGATTTGGAGATGGGGGATCGGATTTCGCCCCTGCGGAAAACTGGAAATGTGAGAGAGAGTCGGAAAGGGACATGGTGGCCGATGAAGTGCAGCAGTAGGTGGCAGAGGAGTGGAGGCGGTGTGTGTGTGTGTGTGTGTTTGCACGCCTGCGCTTGTGTGTATTTGTGTTTTGAGGTGGGTGTTGGTGTGACCAAGGAGGGTCTTAATGGAGAGATTACTCTTCTGGGAAAGAAAGGAGGGGAGATAGCGCCCAGGGCGGGATGAGGGGAGGGCTCCCAAATCCATTCCTAAAGAGCCGTGAGATTACAGAGGACTGAGATTGAGCCGGCAGATTACAGGGATGGAAAAGCCGGCCAGGGGCTCCTGTGAGAACCCCCTTCAGCACAGTGCAAGGTAGGGGGACAGAGGGCGGCCTGTCTTTAAATAATTCACCTCCCTCCCTGCTCTCCCTCCTGTGAAAACCTCTCACAGTGCCGCTGCTTTGGCACGCCACTTTAAAAAAATCATTACCACTCCAACTTTAAAAGCAATTGAGACCCGGATTTTATGAATATTTTGTGGTAGGTTCCTCTTTCGCCGCGTTACATGATGGCATGGGAGTGTATCCGCATAAATCTGTATTTTAAAAGAGGACATTTATCATCCCACATCACAGATTATCATTGAAGTAATTGGCCATTTGAAGCCCTTTACTTTCAAAATAGCAACATTTCATGGGATGACATAATCTGCCTGTTGGGAGGGGGAGGGGGTGTGGGGGTTGAATTTACACGAGGATGAACAATCTCCAAAATTTGTAAATCCACTGTTAAAGTTACAATTAGGTGCTTAGCATTGTTGTTGGAGTGTATTTGAAAACATCTGTTACTGTTCACGCAACATTCGTAAGTGCTTAGTTGGGACGGGCGGGTTTATATTTTATAATTAAATCCTTAAATATTCTTCATGGGAACGACACATGTTAACTTTTAACAGGGATATGCTTTATAGAAATCCTCATATCAAGACAGAGGTAATAACCCAGCAGAGCCAGACTACCTTTGAAAATCAAGTCGCCTCCCTCTTATCTCTGCAGACACTGAAAACACGGCAGATTATGAATGCTTTGGCTACATATTTATTTTGGGGATCTCCTGCTTTTCGCTGATAAGACCTGTCAGAGTGTCTTGTGCAAAGTTCAAATTAATCTTTTTTTTTTTCTTCTCTCTTTCCGGTGTCTAAACATGACATTAGTGCAATAAACTGTTTAAAACTCTGAAATGTCCAGTCAAACAACTTGTATGAATATGACTCTGTCTGAGACTGTTATTTGTTTTTTTTTAAAGTTAGGATGCCACGTGTAGCATAACATCATCAGTGAATCATCGCCGCGTTCATTTTGAGACAGCACCAATATCATGAACAAAGAGGCCATTACCAAGAAGATGACAGCCTCTGCCAGCGTCCGCACTACTTCTCAGTGCGGTGGATTCATCGCTCACTCTGCTGAATTACCTGACAGCACAAAACAGAGAGAGGGCTTCTGTTCTTCCTGTGCAAATGGACCTAAGGCTATCAAAGTTTGGTGTGAAGGCAGATGATGGAAGAAATGAACGGCAAATGGAAAAATCCTCTGTAACATGTTTGTGTTCTTCAATAAAATGAAAAAAAAAATGTACGCAGAAGCAAAGATAGTAACAAGAAACAATTTTTGATATGAAATGGGATTAACGGGAAATGTGATGGTACTAACAAAACCAGCTGCAATCAAGTCAGGGCAAGAGGAATCGTTCTCTACTCCTATCTCTGACGTTGAATAGAGATTTTCTCTGGTGTTTACGGCTGTAAAATAAAATGAAGTAATCGTGATGACGTAGTCTGAGACCCTGTTTCCACCTGGTATTAACATCCGTCCTGCACGAGCGGATCACAAGCTGACACACCTGCAATCAGTCAAGCGCCTCTCCTTGTCTGCTCTTACTAATATGTGATAAAGCCCAGAGGACGGCTGCATCGCTGAAACCTCTGCTGGAGCTTGGATATATTATTTGCACTGGAGCATTTTATTGTGGGCATCATGAGACCCTTTACTAAAAATGAAAGGACAGTTTTCAGAATAAAGCCTCTGCATGAACTCTAATCGACAGTGTGTTTGTGTGTGTGTTTAATTGAGAGTGGATTTTATGTAGAGTTTGATGATTAACCTCTTATCTAAAGCTCGTGTGTTTGTTCTGTTGGGATCTACGCACCTTAGGAGAGTTTATTCTTGGTGCAATACCCAACAATTATGTCACGGCAACACAACTAATTTGACAACAATATATGCATGAGTGAAAGTACCACCTTTACTGACTCTGACCTTAATTAATGTCACACTGTAAATCAAGAACAACAATTTGACTGCATAATAACTGAGGTTAAACGGACGAGATGAAGATAAAATCCACTTGAGTCCACATGTGGACTCAAGTGGACCTGCTGAATGTTTGCTGTCCGTTGCAGCAGAGAGGGAAGGTTTTCTCTTGGACACGGAGGGGAAACCCCGGTGAAGAGGTCAGGAACATCTCAGACTCACATCTGTTCTCCTGAGTGCAGCATGAAAACTGCATGTGTGCACATGTACCTGCAAGGTTATGGGTAGTCTGGAGAGGGGAGCGGGGTTAAGTGCATCTGTGTGTGTGTATGTGTGTGTGTGTGTGTGTGTGTGTGTTTATGTGGGTGTTTGCATGCGCATGCTTTCTTCAGACTAGTTGCCTCATCCTCAGGCAGGTGTAGCAAAGTAGTGTAAAAGCGTGCCGACTATGCATGTGTGTGTCTGTGTGTCTGTGTCTGTGTGTGTGTGTGTGTGTGTGTGTGTGTGTGTGTGTGTGTGTGTGTGTGTGTGTATGTGTGACTTTGCCC
>OMLB01028502.1:81980-93553 GCA_900302555.1 Myripristis jacobus | reverse complement strand
ATCAATCCACTTTTTTCAATTCCGATCAGATTCGGATACCCAAGTTTTGATTATCAGCCAATACCAAAGACTGATCCAATATGAGTTTTCGTCTTCTTCTTGCTGTTGTTAGTATCATGTGCAAAGTATATATGAAAAATATACAAAATATACAAAAATATACAAAAATATACAAAAATGCATCAAATTTAAATGTATTCCAAAGCAATTTATTTGAACTGTAGGTGAAGTAGACTTCACATGCAAGCAGGAGTGCAAAAACGACTGTGGCACCTCCTTTAATGTGTTTAACAACCTGAACAAATCAAGTGCAAAGCAATGCATAACTACTATTAAACTACTCAACTACTAGTAAGCAGATTTCACTCACAGTAATGTCAACTGTAAGAGAATTTTCTAATTTGGCTGCTATACCGGCACACGCCACTGTGAGGCTATACCGTAATCAGCACAATGCATCTGGGAAGGTGCTGCCAAAAGAAGAAGAAAAGCTCTATGTTCACTAGCTACAGCCAGGCTGACTAAGAGACTGTTGTAGAGGCAGTAGCGGTAGATTAACTGTAGAAATATTGTAGGAATACTACAGGCGGCAATGTGTATGTGCATCTGCTGTGTATTGGTATGCGGATCCGTAACATCAGTGAATTGTGTCAGGATCAGCATCCGTGCATCCCTAATGTAAATTACTCTGTAAATTTGAAGTGCATGTTTGGTAACACTGGACCCCTGCGGACAAGATTACAGTCAGGTTAATTGTAGTCAAGGCACAACAGTTCATCTCAATCTGTCATTTTTTCCCCCCACAGCTGACAGATAGGAAGTTTTCTCTTGGCGATGTTAACCCGAGGATCGTCAAAGATGCCAGTCTCCAACACAAGAGCAACACGGTGGCCAACTGCCTCAGGCACAGCGACCTCCTCGGCGTCCCAGGGGCCGCGAACAGAAGATCCTCTGTCGGCGTTTGCCAGTCGCAGCGCTGCCCGTCCCCGTCCCCATCCAGACAGCCAGACCGTACAACTTTGCCCATTCCCCCTCCGAGTGTCTCCAAGAGCCCCAGCAGGAGGCCTGTTCTGGGCGGGGAGGGCATGATGCCGCCGAACCTGCTGAATGAACTGAACTCAGTGCTGAGCAGGACCGGCCGCAGTGCCAAGAAAGACTAAAAGGAAGAGAGGCAGCAGGAAAGTAAAGCACTCACAGAAATGGTCAGTTGGAGCGATAAAGAAAAAAAATTACAGGGTTGAGTAATGGGAAGATGCCTGGAGTGACAGAGAAAGAACAAGTAATTCAGACCAAGGCAGGATGACCTGTTTCCATGAGGGAGGATAATGGCCTGAAGACTACTTTTGGATTTGGATATATAAAAAGATGCTGGTGCACGAGGGGATGTGGAGAACAGGTGCAGGATATGCTGGAGGTCATGCAGACCTCAGCTGGACGTGGCGCTGACCCAAGCACTACAATATGCCGCTCTTTCAAAGCCTGGAATGTTATAAAAATATGTCCTTCTGTCAAACCTCAAAAGTCTCCAGTAATAGTCCACATTGCCTTCTCTGTGCTGTGTTTCTCCAGCTGCTCGGAAAACGCTTCAGTGTTTTGTTTACATCCAAGGTGAATTATGGTAAATCTGCTTTGGCAAAATGTGTTTATTATCCTCTCAACAGATGTTGAAGAAAAAAAACAACATTTTTTCAGGTATTGTAGATCCACTAAGTGTGGTTTAATGCAAACAGTGTTTAACTCCATATTTAGTATTACTTAAATCCTTCAACCTCACAAATTATCCGCCACTGACAAGTTCCCAGTAAACCGAAACACCAGCATATATTCACTTCCAAATCACTTCCAAAGTCAATGTGAAGCATGGCTTGAAAATGAAATAGTTTTGGATCGGTTCCATTCGGAAAAGCAATGTTATTGCGGCTTTTCTGTTCAAGTTCTGCTCCAAGATAATGTCCCTGAACAGATGATGAACAACACAAGTTTTATTGAAAAACTTTTATTCTTTTCCAAAGTGTTAAAACATTTGAATTAAAAGGATTTGATGATCTACTGTCTAACATTTATCCAGGATGAACTTATGGCTCCATTACTGATTTTGCCTTAGCTTTGAAGAGAATAGGACTGTTTTGTGTTTTACCTCTTGTACAAGAACAAGGCATCTAGGAAAGACAAGCAACATCAGGTTTCCTGAAATGAGAAATGATATGTAAATTACATGACAAAGTCATCAGCGAGATCGACAATATAACTTATAAAACCTTCCAACTTAACCGAGCTTCTGGGAAAAAAAATTAAAGCTGTCTCTCCTAGGTTTGAGACAGAAATGCTGTGTGAAAGCTGAGTCAGAGGGACAAAAAAAGATGATGAATGTTTCAGAAAGGATTTAACAGGCCCTTGTGCATGCGTGTGTTCAAATGGGCTATTTTAAACTGTTTCTAGCAATTTAACTTGAGAATTAACTCATCCAATCGGATAATTACAGGTGGGCTAAAACAAAATACAGGATGAAATGAAACCATTAAAATAATCAACAATAAAATAATCAAAATGTCAGAAAACAAAGCAGATTCTTTGGGCTCATCTGTGAAATGAAATTATGAAAAACAACTTTTTTTCCCCCTTTAAATTAGCAACTGAAAGAAAAGCTCAGGTGCCATGATGGGAATGGTATGAAGCAAAAAACGATAAACAACAGTTGTTGTTTCATTAAAAATGATTACCTTCCAGGGAAAAAGTATTGTTTTCAGATTTATTACTCATCAGGATAGGATTTTTTTTAATTTAAATTGCTGAGAGCTCTTTATCTATATTTATCTGTATTTTAATAATCCTCTGTTGGTTTATTTAATATACTAGTTTCAGCTTTCAGGCAAATATGCACAATAAATAGTGATTTTTATATTCCATTCGACAGATTTCCTTCTGCATCCTGTTTATAGAGCATTTCTGCAAGATTTAACACAGGGTCCCAGAAGCACATACAGCAAATCAAGCCCCAATGCGGATTTCAACATGAAACCTATTTAAAAGACTCCTCCATAAACCACCTGCCACTTACACACAAAACTCATATCATTATTTTATTCATAGATTTCATCAAATGCCGCCTTTTCTCGAGTGAAATGTAAGAATAAACTCTCAGTCTCAAGTCATTCCCTCTGAATAATGTATACCAGACGGAAAATGCACACGTAGGCAATTGTCACACAGGTTCCTCCATGAAAAATTCATTTTAACATTTTATTTTCATTATGCCTCATAGTCTAGCTTCTTGTCCTCTGCCTCATGTCCTTATATTCTAATCATAGAGCGAGCCGATTTTTGCATTCATGGTCTGAGCGTATCTTATGAGGGCTGTGCAAATATGTGTGTACGCTTGTATTAGCCCGCTGTGTTCATTTCATTTGTAGAAATGTGGACATTTTTTCTTTCACTGGTCTGTTGAGAGTCATTTGAAGCAAAGGAATCTCACTTTTGTGTAAACACTCAGTCCTGATGTGCGAAAATGTACCTCACGTGACTTTTACTGTGCTTCATTTGTCCCACAATGAATAACTATTTCCTTTCAGGCTCATAACATCTACGCTTTAGAGTAGAAAAGCCAACAATCCTTTTGAATGCCACACACAGGACTCAAGAAGCCTCTCTGCTGCCACTTTAAGCCTCCTGCACTGGTGCCACGTTGTTGCTAGATCCCACTGCTCCAGGGATTCTGCGTCTTCACCCGGTCTGTCACCTGTATTGTGTGTTTTTGCCCCTGCTATCCTCACCCAGTGGCAGCGTGTGAATAACCCAGCGTTTTCTGCAATCCCTCCGAGGCCTCAAGTGTATGAAAGCAGCCATATGGTGGAAGAGAGTTCAGTGAATAAGCCCTGCAAAGTCATTAAGGACATTATTATGAGTGCCGACAATGACCATGTGGCCCCAGCGAGGTCACAGCTGGGATCTATGTGCTTTCAGTCATGCAGCACATGTGTGCAGAAGCAGGGCGCTTTAGCTGTGTGCACTGCTTGCACAGGCGAGACGCAGGAGGGAGGGGGGAGGCGATACAAAAAAGAGTGAGTTGATAGGCTCGGGGAAGAGAGAGAGATGACAGTTATTTCAGAAAAATAGACATGAGCCCTCTGGTTCAACGTGAGATGCTTCTCAATTAAATATGGAGCCTGTGGTTTTAGAGACAAGGGATGTTGGACTGAATCCGATGTGATTTTGTAATGCAGGGGTTATTGATCAGCCCTCTGCCCTGTTTAAGTGTCCACCGAGGCTGTGATCTGATCTTTCTCCCTCTCTCTTACTCTCTGTCTTGCTCGTGCGCTCACTCTGTCTCTGCGAATAATATAAACATCAAGGGCAGAAATGAAAGGGTACATGAGCGACAGGGCTCAACATGGCTCTAATACCAGTTGAGATGTCTGTATTCGTGTCTGTTGTGATAGCCCAGCTTGTCCTCACGCTGGTTTATTCAACCAGGCATGCAATTAAAGAATGTCTTCTGCAGCTATATTCTCCATCTTAAATGCTTACTCGCTTTCAGATGTACAGGGAGAGACAGCAAAGATAGAGAAATCCATTAGGATTTGGGGGGGAAAAAAAATAATTTAAAAAATGGAGCAGTCTTTGCTTTGTCCCAGGCCGCTGTAAATCAGAGACATGCTGCTGTTCCCTGACACACTGCAGCTGTATAACATGCATGTAGAGTCATGGCCCTTGTGATTTACATTTCCAGAAAGGGTAAGCCTTATATTAATGGAGCCGTCCAGTTTAGCAGCTATAAATAGCACACCGCATGAAGTCGTCCCACTCCTCACTGCCTTTTTTACGCTGATCCACACATTCTGCCCTCTAATCTCAATTCTATTAATGTCGCGGGTGATATTTACGACACATGGACCTTTTTAGCCTGACATGGCTGTAAAGTATATGTGCAAACCAGCCAAGCTTTATCTAATTAAAAGCCTCTGCAATCGCAATTCAACTGGGATTGAGTCTTTAAAACCTCAATCAGTTTTCCCCTCCTGGATGAGGGAAGGAGCAGGCCACCGCAAAGCTAATAAAGAGGAGAATGTTAAACATTCCAATTAAGCACGGCGAATGAATGCAAGACTGTAGATCATTTTCATATTTTCCATTATTGAAACTATATGAAAGTTGCCAGATGGAGGAGGTCACCTCAGAGATAACACAGTTTTTGTTTGGGTTATAACCTTGCTATATTACGTATATTAAGTGAAGCATATTCCCATTCCCAAACTGTTTGGCGATGAATAGTGAGCATTTGCTGGATGAATATGTGCTTAGTGCACGTGCATACTCGCACACCTTTTCCACAAAATCCCTCACTACATTATACATATTATATGCTATATTATGTAAGTATATTATGTATATTAAAGCTAGGTTATGTAATTTCATTGTATTTTCTAGTGGCTGTACCTGTCCGTGTCTGTATACAGACTCAAGTGGTCAGGAGTTATAAGCTCGATAGTGTTTCATTTAACACAGTGACAATGTTTTTACGGCACACCTCAAGTTAGGCTTACATATTAGGTTGGAAATGTTTAGAGAAGCTACAACTATCAGGTCAAGCAATAGTCACTGGAAACAAGGCAAACATGTATTTCGTGACACATGGAGGCTAGAGTGTCTGTCGTGTTTGGACACAAAAAACACAATGCCTGTCAGATTTGGGTCAGGTTCAGTTGCTATGCTCCTGTCTTGAGTCAGGTTCGGACAAAAATATGCTGCCTGATCTGCTCTCAAATGGAGGCTACACCAAGTCATAATGCTCTGCAACTAGCAGCAACAAGTAGGGTGAGGGTGAGAAAGCAGCCGTAGCGTTACAGCATGGCTAAGGAGAGCTAAATACAGCATATGTTGCTCAGCTGAACAATAAATGTAAATGTCAATCGTCAGTTCTATGGATGTAGTCAGTTAATTATGAACCTTTCAGTGTTGCAGGTGTGTTAGCCTGGCTAACAGCAGACTCTACAGACGAGCGTTGGCCCACACTGTCTGTGTCAATCATCATGTGTCCTCAAAACAAAACAAAGCGGCTAGACCAACGAGGCTATTTTGAGAGCTGGAAATCTCAGCAGCCGTCATAGAAACTGTTGATTGACAGGTACTGATCAACAACACTTGTGAAGTAAATCATTACATATTACTTGTGAAGTAAGTCATTACATATTGCACCTTTAATGGAAACCCATTCACAAACCGTTGGACGCTGAATAGTGAGTATAGCACATTGTATGCGCTGAACACACACACACAGACACACACACAGACCTTTTCCACAAAATCCCTGCCTGTGGTCATGAAATTAAATTGAAAAACAAATCAGCGGTGTTGTTGGTCTTATAACTTACACCGTGGCACACCAGGTCACATCTGTGCTTTCACAGGGTCGCTGCTCAGCCAAAGAAAATTAGATAAATTGTTAAAGATGAAAAAAAAAGATGTGGTTTAATCATGTCCTTTTTAGAACTGTGGTCTCTCCGCTGTGAGTTGGTGCAGCAGGAGAGGACAATTCCCTTATTGATGGGAGCAGTGCTGGGGGATTCAAACAAGCAGCGGCTGGGAGGCTGCAGGAAGGCCTCTGGGGCTTAGTGAGGGTTCAGCACCTTGGGAGAGAGAGTTAGAAAGAGAACGAGACAGGGAGAGAGAGAGGAGCGATGTGCTGATCAGAGTGGACCTGCGAACTCTGCGGTCATTTCCATTTAGTAATCCACTCCAGAGGTGGAATGAGAAGTGAGACCCGGCTGACCTCTGCGGACTGCTGTCCGGCAGGCTGCCTATTTCGCTAGCGAGGGGAGGGAGTGGACAAATGGACAGGCATGGGGAGAGGAAGAACAAGGGAGAAGGAAATGAGCGAGAATCAGATAAATGTGAACAACGGCTGGAGCAAGATTGCCTGTATGAGCATTTAACAGAGTGCGAGCGTGAGAATATGCCTGATGATCTCCTGACCCCCAGGCCTAGATTCCCCTTATTGGTTCCGTGTTCATGTGTGGGACCTTGAGTAGCCTATTAAAGCAGAAAGCCAGCTCCCTGGGGTGACCAGCGGCGCACCGTATCAGACAGTCAGCATTTCATAGTGCACAATCACGCCCCGGCTTGTCCACACCACCCCATCCCAAGGACACCGATATAGATTGGACACCATTGATTTGAATCGGAGAGACCAGCATCATTTGTTGCCTCATTCAGAATCCATTATTTATTTATCCCCTTCTAATCTAGCATGCCAGTCCATCCACAGTAACCTTCATTTCAGGACTGTTTGGCCTAAATTACGCTATCAACACCGGGAGTGGAGAAGTGGCAAATTGAAAAGGACTTAAACATTTGCTTGTTAAAGATGCATAGAGTTTCTATAGAGTAGCACTCTCCTCGGAAGTTTATGTGTCCTTGGTTGGTGTTTGAGATCCTTGATGGCTGACATACTGTCTATACACACTCCAAACCCACCAATCACGGAGTGTGCATATCTCATTATTATTGCATGAAACTAATTAGGTGGTATTAGCGAGTCAATATTAACGCCAGCCCAGATAATTTGGCTTATTTAAGTAGCTGTCAATAAAGCTATTTTCGATTATTTTCGAGGAGAAAAGAGTTACCATAACCACACTCCTGATAAGTTTTTAGATCTTTCAGTCATAATTCATGATTGTGTCTCTCAAATACAAAGATTGCACAGTTTGAGTTGTTCCAATAACTTTCACAATATCACACTTTTTTCTTAGCATGGACAAGTTTTTAATTAGCCATTGTGAGTTCAAGACATGCACATGAACATACTGTTTGAGAGCCGCAAGTGTGTTTACAGAGTGTTGGAATGAGTGCTATTCTCTTGGCTACACATTTTAAACAAGAAATGAGCACGACCAAGAATAGATTTTTGTTGTGCTAAATTTCTCACTTCACTGTTATCAGTTGCATATTGTCCCCCTTTAATGATGGACTTCAACAAAAGCTCATCCCAGAATGATGAATATTTTCCACAAACAAAGAACTGGCAGCGCGGTTGGAGAGCCGTTACAGCTATGCAGGGATGTGCAGCCTTAGCATTGCTGAATGATCACAGATTGCATTTCATCAGTGCACAGCAGAGCTTCCCTCAGTCCGCACCTCAGCCGATCAAGGCGGTCCCAGCCCTTACCTCGCGTCATGAATACAGAACGTTATGAAGCGTACAGTTTTCTATTTTGTATGTTGTTGCTGCAGAGATCACGCATTAATATTACACTCAAGAATTTGCTTCGGCAGTGGTGTGAAGTTTTTTTTTTTGTACTTACAGTAACGCAACGAGTGCAGTTGTCAAGTCGAGTAGCACTTTCCTCACTTCACCTGGTTCACTGTGTCTCCTCTGATCAGCTCTCTCTCTCTGTGTATGTGTGTGTGTGTGTGTGTGTGTGTGTGTGAGAGAAAGAAACTAGCACGACCACAGATTATGAGTCGCCTACTGGCATGCAAGTTTTCGAGGGTCCGCCTGGAACTTGAATGTATGTTGATTAAAAGTTATAAGCGAGTTGATTAAATGTTATTTTGCAATCGCCAGTCGTTCCAGACCTCTGACCTTAAATAAAAATCAGATGTGGACCTCAAGTAACTGATTGCAGGCAAGCGATGCCCATTCTCCCACTAGGCTCAAATGCATTTTGATTATCTTGACTCTCTTGGATTTGAAGATATCTCAAACTTACAAGTGAGTTGATTAAATGGTATTTTGTTATCGCCAGTTGTTCCGGACATCTGGCCTTTAATAAAAATCAGATGCGGACATTTAAGTAATAAGTATGAGAACCGAAACAAAGAATATTTGGCCTTGGTTAACCTCTGACTTATTATATTTTAAATGTGCACTATGCAAAGTTACTGAGGATTGATTTAAGTAGGGACCCTCTCTCAACTGAGAAAATGGTGGACTAAGCACATAATTGACAACTGAGCCTACATAGTTCTCATCATCAGCCTGAATTGGTGATTCATTATGTCTGTATTCCACTTTTTTTTTTTTTTGGTCAGTTTAGCCTAAAGCGTCCTTACTTAAATCAACCCTGGGCAACTTTTCTATAGTGCTATTTAACTGCTCTTTTATTCATGCTGCAGTTTGCCTCAAAGCCATTTCAAAATGATGTGCCTGCAAGTCTGAAGGTACAGCTGAGTCTTTACATTAGATTTACAATATTTCACAATTAGCCGGAGGCTGAAACACTGAAATCACAGATTCCCATCTCTTAATTCATATTAAGTCCTATCATATGCAAATGATTGAAAAAGATCCAATCTTGCCGTTTTACTCGATAAGCCTGTGGACTCTTATCATAATACATATCACATAACACACACACATACACGCGCGCACACACCACACTGCATCTTCCCTGAGCCAGACTGGTCTTTTATCTGATGGTGAGATAATGACCCTCATTGGTGTGTGAGATTTCTGATTAGCAGAACAACAACAATGACTGCTAATTACCACCTGAAAGACAAAGCTGCATTGATGGAGGATTCTTTCAGCCCCGTGGTGGAGCAGAAGTGTGTGTGTGTGTGTGTGTGTGTGCATGTGTGTGAGGGGAGGGGGCGGGATGTGTGTGTACATGCCTGTGTTTGTGCGTGTGGCTGATTTCCCCCTGAAGGATATAAAAGAGATCGAGATGGACCGAAGCTAAGGGGCCAGTGGCAAGACAGAGAGGCAAAAGGGAAAGATGAGAAGAAAGCCAGCAATGAGAGCTGCTCAGGCTCACAGACGTCAGCTGTTTTATTTTCAGCCCACCACTGAGTCCTGTTGCAGACACACTTTCGTTGACGACTCTGACCAGTGGCCTTCTGTATTACTCATCTCAACCTGGCAAAAAAAAAAAAATTGTGACACCTGATTCCTCGGCACCGTCACTTTCACTCCCCGCTCAGCGACATGTGCCTCGAAGAGACTTTTTTTGAGAAAGTAGTTACTGTATGCCCAAATTGTTACTGTCACTGTTGCTAGGAGATGCTTAAAAGTGAGATGTGTAATATCCTCTCAGATTTTAGAGTCAGAAAATGTAGTTAAATTACCTTTTTTTTTTTCCTTCTTTTTTCAAAACTTTCAAGTGCAGTCACTCTAAATCCTTAGAATCACTGTCATTTACACTTAAACCTTTGAAATTGTAGAGGTGGATCTGCCTTACACCAGAGTATAATATGCCTGCTCTGTGCCCATCACCCTCTGAGCTCATTTTTCCTCGGCTAAAGTAAATCTCAGACCGCAGGCTACTTCTCATACAGTGACAAGATTCGCTGACTTTGATGTGTCCCTTTTGCTCTGACTGGGGTCGCTCCATGGCCCCTAGCAAAATGGGTTCCAATGAATATTTGATTCACCTTGATTACCTATTGGTTTGGTTCAATATGGCATGCATAATTAAGCACAATGCAGTGGCATCAAAAATGCAATCAAAAAGCTTGCCGATGAAGTTGGTGCATACCTGTAGGACATATATAGACCATCGGTTGTGCTCCAAGAGCTGCCTAATAAGGAATATACATCTATGTGATGGACGTCCATGAAAGTCTCACACTTGATTTAATGTCCAGAATGCGCCCACTTCAGTTTCATATCCTGTCCTAATTAAAAATGAGACTTTTTATCTCTTGGCGTCTTCATTTGTCTCTCACTGAGAAGGTATTAAACAAAACCTTGTCCAAAAGTCTCTCCACACCCGTTCCTCAAGCATCCCCTTGTCTGTGCTCCCACTGGTGTACTTTCAGCTTAATTTCACTTCTTTAATTGGTCTGCCATTTTCCAAATGGAGTTATGAGCAATTACCCGATGATGATGCATTGGAGGGAAGTGGATTTGATTTCGGTAAATGGATTCAGACAGTCATCGGGGTGGGGAGAGTGAGAGCTGTCACCCAACTGGGACGCCCTGCCCATGTTACCAGACTTCCAAATGAACCTCGCTTAACAATATCCCTGCTTTGGGACAGGATGAACGTGGCGACCTGTGTAGCGTTGCTCATCTGGCTTTCGCACGGGGGACTTTATTGAGCCTTGCTGTTTGCATTTTTGTCTGACATCTCTCTTTTGTTTTCTTTGAAACTTGTCTTTTCTTCGAGGCATGAAAGTTAGCCAATGTTTTTCTTATAACTTCCAACTCCAATCGAATGCTTCCTTCCAGCCGTCCTTGGATTAATCCATTTTCTCTCTCGCTCTCTAACGAGCCTCTTTTCTGCTTAATTAACATTAGTCGGGGCTTGTTTGTGCAGACATGCTATTCAGGTCATGAATAAACTAGGGACTGGAACTGGTTTCTTTTGCATTCTGAGAACTATTTAGTTCCTCCATATTCATCCTGGCTTATCGGATGCATTGTCTGTGTGCATGTAGATGTGTGTGTGTGTGTGTGTGCGTGAGGTTTCCTAATGAATAGAGGAATGCTAATGGTGGTAAAACAGTGATTTCTCCAGCTGATTGGGTGTAATGGATGGTACTCAGAGCTCCTTCATAATTGATGAGGATGTCTCGTGGATGTCCCACTGCTGTTGTGCATTGATGGTGGCGAGTGTGTGTGTGTGTGTGTG